>PITA01019408.1:0-37601 GCA_004023965.1 Spilogale gracilis | reverse complement strand
GGGAAGGGAAGGGAAGGGAAGGGAAGGGAAAAGAAAGAGAGAGAGAAATAAAGAAAAGAAATTTTAAATCAGAGAAAAAATGATAATTGAGTGAGTCTCCTGTTTGACTTTGAGGATGCCAACAAGTCTCTATCTTGGCATGAGGACTGAGATTTCCAGATTAACATGGAGTGCCCAGAGTCTTTATCCACTCATTTTTCCTTCTTTCTTTTATCCATTTAACAAATATTTATTTATAATCTGCCGTGTGACATGTACTGTACTAGACCCTGAAGATGCATGGAGAATAGGACCCACTAGATCTTTGCTTCACAGACTCTACCGTCTAATCCAGGGTCCCCTTCATTTGGGGTTTGGGGTTCTCCAATCAGCATGAAAAGGCTCTAGGACCCATATCAACAAGTTTTCATTTTATTATGATATCATGTTAACTGTGAGCACATTAAATCTCCATTGGTACAGAGTTCAAAAATTCAATATCCTTGATTTTTATGAGCAAACAAGATATATACAGGCTGGAGGCATTTTTGGTTTGTCTCAATGTCACCTCTTTGTAGAGTTCCACAATATTTTTTATTGTGTATAATACAATATAATTTGAAACTCTGTTTCAGATATGGCCCCTGCTTATGCTTATCCAGGGTTGCAATAATTTCCTGTGATTTATATTGTTGCCTTTTTATTAGCACTCTAGAATTATACAGTATATCACTACACTCCTTTCCTTTCTGTTTTTCTTCTCAGTTTTATCAGTTTACATTCCATTATGATTCATTTTTCAAGCCAGATAGCTGTTCCTAGCATTCATACCAATGCCCTGAACGGCATTCCTCAGCCTTCCTACCCCATTTCAGGCAGATGAGAGCTGATGGTAGAGCTCTTTCAACTCAGTGAGTATTTGTGCATGAATGTGTGTACCTCTATAATCACAGCAGCATATTTCAGGGCTGAGTCCATTGGTTCATGAAACAAAGTTGTGCTTTCAGGGCTGTCTAATAGAAATTTCTGAAATGATTGAAGGGTTTTCTGGTTGTGTTATCCAGTATGGAAGCTGGTAATCCCTTGTGGATATTGGGAACTTCAAAAGTGACTAGAGCAACTGACAAATTGTATTTTTAGTTTGATTTTCTTTAAATTAACTAAAATTTTAGAAGTTGGCAGAAGAGAGATAAGACGTGAATACGGGGTATGTGGCCTCAAAGAGAATTACCAGCCATCCAAAATGTCCATCAAAGTGGAGTGGGCACAATGATGGGTATCTCTGAGTCATGGGTATTCCCATCAGATGGTGAAGTTTCTTGCTTTGTGAGGAGTAGCCTACACCAATTAGAGATGGTTTCCAGGTAATTGCTGAGGTAAGACAGAACACAATGCATTCTTCTCATTCTCTGTCATAAAAAGAAAGTCAGAAAGCATCAAAGAAGTTTGGTTAGAACTCTAAGCAGGCTCGACAGGGTTTAAGGCTAAATTCCAGACCTTGACTACACATCAGGAACATGGGAGAAAATGTTATCTCATGGCCTGAGTGCCCCGTCTATGTCTGAAGGAAGATGGATACCCGAGGGACAGATGGCAGGCTTAGAAAAGTAAACCTTCATTTGCTAATGGGAATAGACTTCTGAGACACAGGTCACTGGGCACATATTAGCTCAGACCTGACTGCAGTTATGTCAGTGAATGAAAAATCTTCAGTAAGTAGATGGGCTCAGAGGAGCAAAAACTGACACACTATCCAATTCAGTCTCTTTCATTTGTCCCTCATTACAACAGTATTAGTGCATACACCCTACCTGAACATTCACAGCTTTCCACAGTATGGAGCTCACTGCTTTACTTAGTCTTTGTCCGCACCAATCCCCACACCTATACTCCAGCCAAACTTGGCTTTGCATGCTTCCTTAAACATGCCTGGCTTCTCCCATATCCATGCCCTCAATTAGTCATTCCCAGAAATGCTCTCCTCCAGCATCTGCATCGGTCAAAACCCCACTGACCTTCATGGCTTGTTTCAGGCCTGGCATCCCCTGAAGTAAATCTCTTCCCTGGGCCCCACCATTGTGTGTGCTCACTCCCTCCACAGAGGCTTGAGGCCCCTGGTTTGTGCTACTGTTTTGGCACTTGTTCCAGTCCTCCTTATGTTGAGGGCATTGGCGAACTCATCTGATCTTGTATCCTATTCTGTGAGCAGTTGGAGGATGGGGCCTGTGTCACCACATTCTGTATGTTTAACAGTGCTTGACACATGGTTGGTCCCCAAGAATTACTGTCTTTGAACTGGATTTAGGACGGTTCCACACATAGAAATTTCAGCTATAGTGAATCAAAAAGCAAGCTTTGGTCTTAGAAGGTAAGAGAGCCCATGCAGTTCTGAGCATTTCTCTGAAAAGTATGTTATTATAGCATGAAACATTTTTTTTTTTCAAATCAAGAGCGGCAAACCAGGGATCTAGAGGTCACATGTGTGCTCTATACATATTTTATTTGACATACAAATTTTTTTTTGATTGTCAACATTTAAAATTTTGGATTTTGCCTAAAAGTTCATGCTTCCATTTTTTCTTGGGTAAAAAAAGAAAAATCAGATCTGGCATATTAGTCATTCATTCCCCTCTGGCAATTTGCCAGTTCGCCATAGTCTGAGGCTAGTCCACTGCCCTTAGATCCTACAAGGACTGATTGTCTTCTTCTTCTTTCCTCACATTGTATGTGCATAGAGTCCATCACCTTTAACAATGATAATGATCCACACATGCCATTTATGGAGCTCATAGTGCCTATTCTTAAATCATGCAGGTTCTGATGGCTTTAACAGTTATTGTTTTGGCCTGCTACTTTCTGTCCCAACCATCAAACCCTCAAGAGTGCAGCAGATGTTCAGATAAAAATATAATTTAAATCATTTTTAAGGGTTGTAAGGGCAACTCCGTGTCCACTGTGATTTACCTGCAAGTATAATTTTTAGACATTAGAGAATTAGTCAAGAGACTCGGGATGGCAGGGTAAAAGGCATAGTCATTGAAAGCCGAAGTGGCAGACACTTCAAAAAGAGTGAAGAGTGAGACGTAAGTGATACTGGATGCTAACATTTAATTTCACATCCATAGCACCTTTTGTGTGACTATTTCTAAGTAGATTTTAGGCATTAATTGAGCTTCATAGCACTTGATGAGAAGGGAAAATGTCCTTATTTTCTGATAGGGGAAACTGAGGCAGTTTGTTCACCACTCAAAAGACTTCTCTGCAAGTGAACTGGTAGTTAAATTTAATTATCTCCATTTCTGGGCTCTTCCCTAATCACTCATTCTTATTCTTTGGTTTCAGGGATAATTTATGTTAGATCAATTTAGACACTCTCAGAATTCAATCAATATCATCAGCAACTTGTAGGCTCTCCTTGACTAAAGCTTCATCTTCAAAAAAACGTAAGGACTAAAGACCATAAACAGGCAAAATATAAAATCATCTGGGCCACTCTAACTTGTAGGTAAATACCAACGTTTCAAAATCCTCATCTTCCATCTCCCTTTCCCATTTCCATTCCAGTCTACCTCACACGCCTCCCCACAATACATGGAGACTAGTATGAAAGCAGTGCTTATGTCCAACTTTTATTTTCATGTTTAATTTTTGAAACATCTGAAAGGAGATTTCTTGAATGTCTTTGACCCATGAGAAGTGCAAGTTTTTAAGAGAAGACTTTGTCAGCAAAATTGACATTTCAAGTGTCTAGCAAGTTTAGCTTTCAGTTTAGGAAAGAACAATGTGCTACCTTTGACTGTTGAATCCATCACTCTAATCACACTTTAAATGAACCATTACGAGTTCCTGATTTATATAATGTCTTTGAGAACTCAGTATTTCTAAAGTATAGGTATTTGTGGTATTTTGAGTAGGATCTGATCATTACATTTTCTTTCTAATAATCATTAGTGATTACATACTTCCCCCCCAAGTAACAAAAACAAAAAAACAAAAAACAAAAAAACAAAAAACCCAAAGACAAAAAAGCGAAAAACAAAAAAACAACTGGAGTATGCGGAACTTAAATTCTAAATTATATGTTGCCTCACCAAGTTCATGAGCTAAGCTTTTACCTCTGGAAGGATGAGATTAAGTATCACACAGATAAAGATAATTTAAAAGCTCTCTCCTACAGACTTTTGGAATCAAGAAAGCAAATACACAGGTCTACCTAGAAATTCCTGTTTCAGGAGAAAAAAAATATACAAACAACATTAAGTGTGTGTTTTATACTCCCACAGCAAGAACTTAATATGAGCAGATGACTTTTTCCCCCACAACTTTAAGTAGACTTTCTGATGCTCTAAGTCAGCAGCAGGGAAGCAAAATCAAAGTTGCACCAGCTTAAGACTGCAAAGATTGTTAACCATTATGTCATTTTTCCTCCAGTGTGGACAACGTTCATCCTCAACCTCAGCCATTTCTGAGTTACCCCATCGGAGCCCTTGGCCTCTGCCGGTTCCTCCTTCCCCAGCTCATCCCTTCTACTACCATTTGATCATCAGCTTGTTCTGTCTGTCATCTCTTCTTAGAGCCAGGTGACCTGCCCTGGATCATTTCATGTTCTGTATTTTTCTAAATTACGTTGTTCTTTGGAGTCTGTTGCCCAACTGAAAGAGTTACATATTCTTTCTCTGTTAGTTACTCAAAGCATCAGTCATCCTGTAACCACCTGTACTACCGTTAACCTTCTTCCTGGCTTCCAAATCAAAACCCATTTCTCACGTCCATATGTCAACACCAGCCACATGCATTGATTAAATGTCTTTCATTTGAAAGCACACCGTCCTGCTATCCTTGCTTGCGTCTGCATGCCTCCCATATGCTCTCCACGCGAGCCTGATTCTTCTGTTCTCTTCCCCTAGAAAGTCATTCTTCATTGTAATAAGTTGCCTAAAGTAAATGTATTCATCATCTTTTTCTCTGACAACCATGTTTCTCTACTACGGGAAATTAAACACTGCAACATATGGCCCGAGCAGCAAACTTTAGTGCTTGTTCGCTCAATTGTTTTAACACATTGCCGCCTTCACATAATATTCTGTTTGCCACTAGCATGTCAGATTTCCGCTTGACATATGCATTAGACATGTTAATGGCAAGACAGAAACCAACTGAAGCTGACAATATGACGAAAGAAGGGTAAGTGCCTATTAATTACTAAAATTCACTTTCCCCCCACTATTTAGTAGGGGGGAAAAAGCAAATTAATGCCTCCAGAACATGCCACCACATTAGCCTGCTGTGGGGCCATCTGACAGGTTTTTTTTAAAACCTAAGTACTTACGAAGAGCTTTGTGTAAATTCAGCAACGCGCTCTTGCCATTGTCATGGGCCCTATCTGTCTGTTCTTTGTGCTTCTCTAGTCAACCACTTACACAACCAGACAGGTTATGGTTGCTGAATTCTTTATGTGGCCAGCTGACCACCAATGCTACATGCTCAGGATCCTTCTCTATTATTTGTATACATAAACTGCTCTGGCAGTATATTCTTTTTTTAAGATTTTATTTATTAATTCATTTAAGAGAGAGAAAGAGAGAGAGTGGGTTGGAGGAGGGACAGAGGGAGAGGGAGAGAGAATCTCAAAAGACCCTGCACTCAGCATGGAGCCAAATACAGGGCTTGATCTCATGATCCTAAGATCATGACCTGAGCCAAAAATCAAGAGTTGGACACTTGACTGAGTGAGTCACCCAGGCACTCCTGGAAGTATATTCTAAGTGCTACATATTTACTGAAAATAGAATACAATTTCTATTTCTTCTGGATCATCACTTCATAGATGACATTGCTTAATTGTTTATGAATCCTTGGGGTTCTATATGAGTTTACAGATTTTAAATTCAGTTAATCTTTCAATTAAGTCATTTTGATCTCAGAATTCATAAGAAGTTATCGTTTATTTAAAAATTTTTGTTTTCAAGATCTCTATTTTTTTAATAATACACATTAATTTTCAGGGCATATATTTAAGACTTAAACCATAACCCTAAACAATAAAAAAGTTTAAAAGGTTTTTCAGTTGAAACTATATTGAATTTTCTTTTATATAAACAAGTTAGAACTATATTTGAGACATTGGTTTTACTTGATGCTGGAGGACATCCAACAGCTATAGTTTCCTAGAATTTCTGAGTCTGATTAGTCTCTATGACATTTTCTAAGACCTCAAGAGTCCGTGGCTCCTTGGGCATTCCTCCTATCAATAACAGTATCATCCTGAACTCAGTGTCACCCAATAGTTACCCAAAGCTTAATTGAAAGAAACAATTTATGGATGTCCACCCATGACTCTGACCCTCTAAAACTCTATCTTGAGATTAAGCTAGATGGCAGAGAGCTATGTCCCTGGACCTCATCAAATTGGTCCTCTGTAGAATTGCTTTTACATTGACTTCAATGTCACACCCTATACGGAGGGATATTATCAGCAGTCCTGTGAAGCCCATTGTATTTTTGATAAGGACACCACTGAAAGTATTATTGACTACATTACACAGTGTCTTCACTGTAAGGATCCACGTGACAAGTTTTTTTTATGCTTCAATACCAGGAAGACTTGGGCCTATACCTCAGTACCTAGTTTTATCTTACAAAGAGTAGGTACATTGAGTTCTGGTTTATACATTGCCTATTAGAATGCTTGGAGCAGGTAAGCAGGACCTTGTAATTCATAATTTTGCATACTGGCATCTTCAATGGAGCTATTTTTTTTCTAACTGCCCTTATTTTCCCATTGCTCTGATTTTCTCGACTATTTCTTTTTAATTGAACATTATAGTACACACATAGATCTTATCCAGTAGCCTTATAATCTTTCTGAAGTCAGATAAAGAACACATATGTAAATATATGCATAAAAACTGGACTTTAGGAAGTATACATTTATGCTTTATTTATAAACATGTTTATAGATCTATCTACTCTTTTAAGACATTTCAAAATATGCCATCTAGCAGGAAAAAAAAAATGTACTAAGTGCTTATGGTTTAGTATGTTTGACACCACACAACACCAGTAGGAGAATTTTCTCTATTGCATAGAGAAAACACAGTTCATTTCTTCAAAAGAAAACTATAAATGAAATATAAGAATGAATGCCTATAATGCATTTACAGGTCCACTCAAACAATTGCATGTAAAAATACACTTAACACTCAGGAGGCTACTGAGAAAAAAAGCCAGGAAAGTAACATTAGACTATCTCATTCTAGTCTCCCATGAGAATAATAGTATGTTCATATTCCCAGAGTAAATACTTAAGCAATGTCAAGGAAATTTTATATCCTCGAAATATGTATTCTTTCCATACACATGTGTTAGGTACAAGGGGTGCTGGGATGAATGGGGCATAGTTCACTATAATAGGAAATAGGAAATAGGAAAATTTCTAGGGTAAGCCTGGAGAAAATCATCCTGCAGTGTTTCATGTGTCTGTGAAACATTCCAGTAGATACTGAAGTGTCTTTTTTATAGTTATAAGGCAAATATCAAGTGACTCAGTAGAACACATCTTGTTGGATGAGGAATGTGTTCCTGGAACAAAGTGTTCCGAGAGCACTGGAAACAGCTCCTTCTCATGACAGCACTGAGTAAATGGCTGAATAATTCACCAAATTATTATTAAGTAAATGACTTAATAATTCACCAAATCAAATGGCATTCCTGTGACCACAAATGCTAATGTTACCACAGAGTAGAAATCATCACTATCATTATTTTCTTCCCTTTTTTGTCTAGGTCTTTATCTTTTCTTTTAGAGAGAGGGTTGGGGGGGGGAGGGGAAGAGGGAGGAGATGAGAGACAATCTTAACCAGGCTCCAGGACTACTGCAGAGCCCAGTGCAGGGCTTGATCTCATGACCCTGAGATCATGACCTGAGCCAAAATCAAGATCAGATGATTAATCAACCAAGCCACCCAGGTGCCTCTTTGAAGCATCTTTAAAGTAAGCTGCCAAATGAAGATTTTTTTAATATTGTCATTATGTGATCCTAAGAGAGCAGAGAAATTTTCACTGAGCCATGAAAAAGGTCAGATAAAGTAGACTTCTTTTTGAAAATCATGACTCCAAAGTCATCTATTTGGATTAAAGTACATCCTAAGGATTCCAGGCTAGCATTTGCCATCAAATGTCCTTTGTTTATTTCCATATTTAAGTAGAACCCTAGGAAGAAAGTAGCCTATAAAATTGTTTGAGTTGAAAGATCAAAGTCCTTGAGTTGAATTGTACCTGGGGCAAGATGACAGTAAGTGCGATCTTCAAATGCAGATATAACAACCTCTATATAGCACACCAATCAGGAGACTTACCCTGAATTAGTAACCAACAGATCAAGGGGGACCCTGAGAGCAAACATTGTGATAATTCAATTGTGAGGCCACAAAAGGCCTGGGACTTTTTTGAGAAGTCCGACAAGAGTCCATTTGGCTTGTTTTTCTGATACATACACTATATATACCCCATAGGGAAAGCTTGGTGCAGTAACCTCATGGACAGAAAATGGATTTTGGGGCACCTGGGTGGCTCAATTGGTTAAGCAACTGCCTTCAGCTCAGGTCATGATCCCGGAGACCCCCAGATCGACTCTCACATCTGGCTCCCTGCTCAGTGGGAAGCCTGCTTCTCACTCCCTCTGCTTGTGTTCCCTCTCTGGCTGTGTTTTTCTCTGTCAAATAAATAAAATCTTTTTTAAAAAAATTAAGAAAATGGATTTCTAAGCTAGAAGGCTGCAAAATACCTTCTGTTCACAAAGGCTGACTAGGGCTCCTTAGGACACAGCATTTAAGATCTTAATGTCTTAATACTTCTTGTCCTAAGAGTGTGACAAATAGTGGGGGAATCATATGATGTCTGTTGGAGCTTCCTGTTTCTGTTTTATTTATCTGGTTTTAGAAACCTGTTTTCACTGCTCTGTTCCTAATATTGACCAGAAGTCGAGAATGTAGCCCTTCACCACACTTGTGCAGTAAAAATCCTTCCTAATTGTTTCTTTTCTTTGCCCTACCCTGACCTGTTCCAGCTACTCACCAAGATTTACCATTTTCCTGTCCCCTGAGACCATCATGTGACTTGTTTTAGCTAACAAATGTGAACTAAAGAACGAAAGAACTGGTACATAATTGGCTATCTCCTTTGTGACCATGTTGATATAGACTTGTCTCAAGAGCAAAGCAGACTGGAATGTTGAGACATCCCATGAAGGAGGACAGCTTTCTGGAGAGTGGCCCAGACCCACAGCAGACTTAGCATGAGTAAGAAATGAAACTTTTTGTTGTGTTAAGTAACTGAGAATGTTAGCTGTTTGTTACCTCAGCATAAATTAGACTATTCTAACATAGCTTATTGCTTTCTCTGTCTCCTATCCAGTTCCACACATGAAGCACCTAAAGGACTTAAAGTTATTTTCTAAAATAAGTCAATGGAAAGAATATAGAAACCAGATTTGGATTCCAGGTTTTACTTGTCACTCTACTAGTGGATATACGCACAATGTCCTAGCACCAATGTCTGAGTCACAGGTCTGGAATGATACAAGCTCCCGGGCAAAGCCATCTTTTTCTAATCACCCTATAGTCTATGTCATTCACATAGACAGCCAAAATATATTTAATAAGTAACTACTATAGTCCAGTAGCTGTTCTAAAAACTGACAATGCAAGAATGAACAAAATAAATAAGGGTTATACTTCATCAAGCTTCTGATCTAGTAGAGGGAGAAACACACACACACATATATATACATACAAAGTAAGCATAACCTGGTTCTGTACGGAAACTAGAGAAGGAGAGAGAATGCTTGGAGTGGACAATACTATTGTATATAAGTCTTCTCTGAGGAAATGACATTCAGGCTGGAACCTGAATGACAAGAACGCGAGCAGGGCAAATATTTGGGAGAAGATGCTAAAGGCTGAAGGGATGGCAAATGCTAAAGCTCTGATGTGGAAATAAGTTTGGCATGTTAGAGAACCCAAAAGAAGTCTGATTGTCTGTAGGCAGCATGAAAGAAAGAAGGTAGGAGAGAGGTGTGGTCAGAGGGAAATAAAAGAACTAGATCCCATAGGACCTCGAGGGCTCAGTAAAAGATCTGGATTTTATACCTCACTGCAATGAAAAGCCACTGAGGTGTTTTAAACGAGGAGGAGATCCTTCTAGCTACTGCATGTGGAGGGGCTGATGGAGGAAAAGAGTGAAAATATGGAATGGGTAGTTTAGAGGTACTGCAATGTGAGCCGTGGAGGTGAAGAGATATGGTATAAGTTATTCGAGATATTAGGCAATGGCTCCAGAACCTATCTGTGGATTACAGTCACCTGGGGTAGGAAGGGTTTAGACTTGCCAAACCCCAAGCCACATCTCAGATCAGTTAGATCACAATCACTGCGGGTAGGACACAGGTGTCAGGTTTTGATGCTCTCGAGGGGATTCCAATGTACAGGTAAGTTTAGGGACCACTGGTGTACAGTATTTTGGAGACAGGTCTGGCAGGGCTTTTAGAGACTGAACAGAGTGGGGGGGTATGGAAGATGCAGGGAAGAGAAAAATTAGTGATGAGAGTTGGTGTTATTTACTGAATTTGAGACAACCTCGTGAGGAAGAGAATTGAGATAGGGATGTTGGAAGAGAGTTCAGCTTTGGACACAGAAATATTTGAAATGCCGGTTAGGCATTGTATATTATATATTTTAGATAAGTTGACTGTCGGGGGCACGCCCCATAGATGGCGCTGCGCCTGCTGTGGAGAGCCGAGCACATGAAGCAGCTCCAGGAATCGCCTGCCCTGAAGATCACGTGACCGCACGCCTCATACGTGGGTCCGTGCTCAGTGCGTGATCACCGGACTCCACCAATGCCTGCTCGCTGTGCAGTCCACGCCCCACGTGATCTCCTCTCTGATTGGCTGGGATACTATATAAAAGGGGGCTAGAAAGCTTCCTGAGGGGAGACCACGAGACACAGGGGAGACGGTGAGGTGGAGAGAGACTGAGAGGCCGGGAGACGAGGAGGAAAGGAGAAGAGGTAGATTTCGGGAAAGACGAGAGGGGGAGGAACAAGAGAATAAACGGGAGCTTCAACGTCGACCCGTGTGTTGCGTCTTCTCTGCTGGCGGGGAAGGCGACAGTTGACATCACACAGGCAAGGGAAAGATCAGGATTAGAGCTACAAATCTTATGGAATTTGATACAGAATAAGCATTAAAGCCATGAAACAAGATGAAACCATCTACTGAGTGTGTGTGGCTTGAGAAAAGAATACTCAACGGATTAAGAATTTACAACAAGCTGTAATCTGACTCTCCTGATCTCCTTCTTGACTTTGTCTTGATCCTTTGCTTGCAAAGGAGAAGGAGGGCTTCCCTTCTGGGACCCACAGGTGGACACTGCACTGCCACTTCTTGACGTTCGCTGTTGGTTCTGGTTCTCAAGCTTTTCCCTCCATGTCTGTGTTCTAATGCCCTCCAGGTAGAATTTTGAGATCTCTTGGTGTCTGACTCTACACACCCTAGCTACAGGGACGTCTGCTTCACAAAGTCACACACAAAGTGCCTGAATGAGAACCTCCAAGGCCAGGCATTCCACTGGGCAAACTGAAGAGTGAATATACCTGACGTTCCCCAAGTCCCGCATGACTGTCTATTCGTACAACGCAGCTGCCTCTCTTTCAACACATCTACATGCAGGACAGATAATTCTAAGGTGCACAAAATAATGTCATGCTAAGCTCCTCTGAAGGATTTATTTCTTGAGCTTCTGGGGAGGTCAAGTTAATGCTGCCATTGTTTCATTTGGAATCAATGAAGTCTTATAAGAGGGGTGGGAAAGTCCAGAAATCAACCTGCCTGAATTTGAGTCCCACTTGAATGTGGGTTACTAGCTATGTGGCCTTGGACAAGTTCTTTTTACCTTCTTTTCCCAAGCCTCAGTTTTCACACTTGGGAGAAGGGGCTGGCAACTAATTGTACCTATTTCTGAGAGCTAGTTTGAGAATTAAGCAAGCTGCAGTGAAACACCTGGACAGGGTTCCACGTACAGAGTAAACATTCAATAAACGCTTTCTACTCTCAGTCTATACCTGGCTTGTGCACAGCCTCTATCTTCTTTGCTCCTTGGAGAGCATGGGTTTTGGTTCTTGTTCATAAACAGTGAATTGCATCGATCCCTTCCTCATTCCTTCTCTAGGCCTTTGGACTCTACTTATTTTTCCTAAGAAGCACTACACCAAAAGCTCCCTACTCAGCTCCAGGTGCAGTGCTCGCTGTAGAGACCTGCACCTGCCCACTCGTCCCCTTTTCCACTCGTTGCTTCAGCTTAGCAGCTGCATCCATTCCCATCCCTAAACTAATGAATCCATCAGCTATGGTTTCCCCCAGGGCAACTTTCCAAGGTTACTTATTACAACACAAAACCTTTAATCATATTTAATCATACATTAAGACCGAAAAACAAATAACTCCCATCTGATGATAAAGGGCTCTCTTTCCATATTACGTGTAGCTGTTAAAGGGTCTTCTTTGGAAAGCAATATACAATGTGTCTCCAGTAGCCTAACTCATAGAATTAGAGGAGATGTGTTTAGAGACCTTAGAGGTGGATCATGAAGTTATTGATTTCCTTTAATTGGTTGAGTGATCTAATAACCTATACCCTTGAGACCATGTTGAGGATCACATTTTCTACTACACAAAATGTGGTTTGTTTAAAAGTCATTTTGGAGCGCCTGGGTAGCTCAGTTAAGCATCTGACGCAGCTCAGGTCTTGGTCTCAGAGTCGTGAGTTGAGGGACCGGTGCTGGGCTCCATGCTCAGCTTGGAGACTACTTTAAAAAAATATTATTTCCACTTTTGCCTAGTGGGAGGAAAAGGAGAAGAGTGAAAAGAAATTTTTAAAGAAATTCAATAGAGGGAAATGTTATTTCGTTATTTTCTTCTGGAAACAGTACTCAGGATGTGGAGTACAAGGGGCCTTTTGAGGACATATAGAGACCTCTCCAGTTATCCAGCTAAAAGATCCTACAATCCTCATCAGTTACAGAGAAAATTCCAGTGTGGGTCAAACCATCTTAAACTGATTTTTATAATTCTACATCCCCTGTGATTGTGTGGAAGGCTTGAAACCTTGCCTGCGCACCAGTTTTCCCAAGCCCAACGTATGGATCAGAGTGTATGAAGATTAGCTACACATGTTCTCCATCAGCATAATCATGTTGGTGAGATGCCTGGACCTCATCATAGGAGATCTGGTTAATAAAAACTGGTGTGATAAAAATAAACAGTAAAGTGATATTTTGTTTTTTAGCCCAGCCTTTCCATCTGTATGTGAGAGAGAACATCCACAGGGCTCTTTCTCCCCATAACACATATGCACAACTTTCATCAGCATCAATGAGAGGGACATGTGCACAGGGAGGAAGATTATGAGACCCCACAGTGAGCCATAAGTGAACAGAATTTTGGCAACTTGAGAGCTTGGGGCCATTCTGATTATTCTATACTCGGAGGATATAATAGAACCAAGACTGCTTTGCAGAACTTATTTATACACGTGCACGTATTTCTATGATAAATGCCCAGGAAGACTGGCACGTAAAATACAAGGGCAAAACAAATGTGTATTGAGGAAAAGAAAGGATGTGTGCATGTGCTTGTGTGCATGTGCTTTAACACAGTGTAGGACTATGAGTTCATCACATGTACAAAAAGCAAGGAGCAATTAATACATTCTAACCCAAATATCTTAGACTGGACCAAGCAGAGGTGTTACTTGCAATTCTCTCTTACCTCTTACTCCAAAAGGAGTACGTTGGGATATGGGATGCACTTCAGATTCCATCAAAACTAGGCCCGTGGGTCATGTGATAAAGGTTTGAGCCAGTGGATAACAGCCCCTGAAAATGGTGAAAGCCTGTGGTATCCCTTCCCTTCTTGCATTTAAGCTTGGCAAGAGTTTGTAAAGTAATATTGTGTTTTTGCTAGGCGATGCTAACCAGTAAGTCTACCAACAATGACAGGGTCATGCTGTTATTTTCAGATTAGAAAAACACTTCGTGAACAGCTTTGACAGCCATGCTCTATCAAGGAGAGGAAAAATCAGCCCCTGGTTGGAGGACGAGTACAGACCTTCATTATTGGAGGCCCTGGCATGTGACAGCAGGCAGCTACTTAGCTGATGATAGGAATCCTTACAAATCTGCAGCCTCTCTAGTTGTAGACTTTCCCACCTGCAAATACAAGCATTCTGTAGTATTGGGGAATGTAGGGGACCTTTTGCAAAGGCTTTTGGTCTTGAGCACAGAGATCAATCTTGACACAATTCAAGCCACTGGATGGCTCATTCAGTTGAATGTCTGCCTTCTGCTTAGGTCATGATCCCAGGGTCCTGCTATGGATTCCCTGCTCAGCAGGTGAGGGGGATAAGGGAGTCTGCTTCTCCCTTTGCCCCTACCCCCACTCTCGTGTGTGCACCTGTGCTCTCTCAAAAATAGATAAAATCTTTAAAAGAAAGAAAATATATAAATTTAAAGTTAAACACGTATGTCCAATAGTCTGTTTCTATGTAGGACAATGTATTTCTGCCATGTATACTCAGAAGCTGACTTTTGATAGTGTTTCCTGACTTTGTAGTATTGCCGATTACTCAAAGAAAGCATTTTATCTGCTTTCCTTTGTGGTAGGGTGGAAGGAGCCAGATTGTGCTAGGTACTTTACACACATTATCTCAACTAATTCTCAGAGCATACCAGTAAGGTGAGTGTTAGATCACTGACAGATGAAGAGACTGAAGTTTAAGGAGATTTTAACCAACTTGTCCAAGAACGCACAGCTAGGGAGTGCCAGATTATGACCCAACCATTCTGCCACAAACCATGGTCTTTCAACCCTACTCTGCTGCTTCTCTAAGAGAGGAAGGAGTCTCTCTCCTTGCTTGAGAGGAGAGAAAGTAAATGAACCCCTGGGAAGTCTGAACAGAATATGAAACGCCGGAACCAAAGAGCAATCCTTTCTCTCCCCAGCTTTAGTCAGCAAGAATGTGCTATTCATGCTCTGCCCATTAACCCCTCAGGCCTCCTTCTGTATTTAAGCAGAACAAGTCCTAGCTGCCAACACCTGCACCTGTTTGTCTCAGGGCTGCCCTCAAGCTGAAGGATCCTGCTTTGTTCTCAGGGACAGCAGAAAGTACTTGGAAATTTACATCCTCAGAGGGGCAGCCATTAACCAATGATTGACAGGTGTGGTGGTATAAATCCGGCTGGCTCATCCGATCAAGACACACCTTCAGTGTCATCTACACTGACTCCGGGGGGGGCCCCCTCCCCCCCGCTGGATTAACCCCAAATCCCCTGTAGGATTTAGATTGACAGGGTACAGTTTGGCCCCCTTTCCTTCCATGTCCCACTTTCCGATTCCCCTGCGTTCCCAGTACAACGGAAGTACTGGAGAGACTTTAGTAGAAAAGAAGGTGACTTCAACTCCACCTAATTGAAAATAGTTGCTATGATGGCAAGAAACACCTAGTTTTCTCTAGTCTAACCTCAATAGACTACTGAGGTAAGCAAAACAAATGAACTACACTATGTTCTACACCTGAAACTCTTATGTTACTATGTTAATTATACTGGAATTGAAATAATTAAAAAATTAAATATATGAAAAAACAAATTGAAGAATGAACTACATGGGAATGAAAATCTCAGCTTGATGTAAATAAGACCTCTTGATTATAAAAGTAACCAAACACTGAGGCTGTCTCTCTTTTCCTTCAAAGATATTTCAAAAAAGAATAGACAGCTGAGATTACTACAAAGCAGTATTATACTATACTGACAGGGTTTTGTGCTCACATGGATCTGCGTCTGAGTCCTGAATATTCCATCAGCTGCATGGTAATCTCTCTAAACCTCAGTTTCTTAATCCGTGAAATGGGAATAAAATGAGACCTGTCTCATCTTGTTGTGAAGCTTAAGGGAGATTTAATGCATTTAGGTTGCATAGTATACAGCAAGGCATCTACAAATGATAGCCATTATTACCGATTTTTATATTTCTAGATGCCTAATGGCCCTTGAAACTTTTTTTCAGGTCTATAATTAGTAATTCTTCCCACCTTTCCCAAAAGCTTGACACTGGAAGTAGGATCTGAGTGCATCACTCCTGGGAAGAAAAAGAACACCGAGAGCTGGTGAAAGATGCAGCACCATCACTTCCCAGGGAGAATGAAGGATTGTACGGATGTGTGCATCACCAAAGGCAATTGCCAGCTACTGGTCTAGAAGAGAATTGCCCTTTCAACTGTGTTTCACAAAATAAGATCCATTTCTTAAGCTTTTAGTAAGTGCAAAACACTGCTCCAAGCGTTATTTATGATGATTTAATTTTCTCAACAGTCATGGGAATTAGGCCTTATCCACACTCAGACAGAGGGACACAGGCTTAAAGAAGTTAAATAACGTCCTCAAGGTCAAGTGATCCCGATCCAGACCCAGGTCTCCATGACGTCAAAGCCCCTTACACTTCATTTCATGCAGTATTTCAGACACTGTGTCTCTGATGAATTTGAATTCCTCTGCCTCTGAAAGAGCTGGTCTTGTGATGATGGGCTATACATACGGCGACGTATAAATACATGTTTTTCACAAGAGAAGTACCAGCCTCAACAAAATCCTTGAAACCACGAGATAACTTCTACCCAAGTGTGATCTTCAAAACCAAAGTGACACCCTACTTTATCTTCACAACCCTTAACTGGGGAAGGGTGAACTTGAGCTGGCAAAAGAAAAGCTACCCAGTGTTTCCAAATGCTCCCTTTCAAATCTGTTAACCCGCTTGAGAAGTTCACTGGGAACAAGCCCTACTGGTATCCTCTTTACATTCAGTCCTCCAATTTCTGCAGTCTGCTGGGGGATGCCCTAATAGACACAGAAATTTTGCAGGGGGCTTTCCAATTTTCCTAGCAGTACTCCAAGCTAATGAGCCTTGAACGAAATCCTGGAAGATCCACAGAAGCACTCCAAGAAGAACCCCTTCCAGCCCACCTTCACCGCCCTCCCCCCCCCCAAAAAAAAGAGTGTGTGCACACCAGGCCAGCATCAGGGTGAGGGAACAGCCAGGTGCCTCTGTCACAGAGACTGGTCCTTTCAATGATTTCTGCTTTCACCTCCTGCTGAAATTCTCAAAAACTTGGTGAGAGTGATCACTTGCTCTTCTTGAGTACAGAGGTTGGGGAGAGGCAGGCATTCCTCCACGGGGGACTTTTTTCAGACCAGCAACTCCCACAGGATCCCCTGTGAGCCTAATGCAAATTGTGCTAAAGAGGAAGGATTCTTGTGAAAGAAGCTATATTCCATTCAAATGTTATTCGAGTGATTAGGGGATGGGGGAGGGGAGGGCAAGCGAGGGGAGGGGAAGTAAAGCCTGGGTTTGTCCTGAGAGAAAGGGGCAGCATTATTCATCTTGCCATTAACACCAAGAACTAATAGTAAGACAAGTACAGTCGAACTCCCTGCCCTGTGTTCCCCTGTCAAGAATCTATTCTTTTTTATTATGCCATATGTGTAGCTTGAGGTTATATTGGAATGCATAAATCTCTTGTGAGCCACAAAAACGTTAAGCTGCCATTGTCCTCATAATTTCATTATCTGTTTCTGCCCTAAAACGTTTAACACTAATTGAACACCCGAGGTTTTCCTGTGAAGTTTATTTTCTGAACATTATTGAAGTGCTGTTGATAAAAGTCAGAATTTATGGAGTCAGCTCTCCTTAAAATGCCATGATAAATTTCAGCAGGAGTATTTTTTTTTACAGGAGGAATATTTTTATGAATTTGCCTGGAATTTCAAAGTCTTTCCATCATTCTGTGTTATAAAGCTGTCTATTTCAAAGTGTATTTTCCAAGAACCAAAGTACTGAACCCAACCGTTCATCTACGGGTTCAGCTTGGACATACTCGGGTATCAGATTTAGCTGATACTTCAGGTTGTCTCTCTTGATGTTAATTTCGTTCCTGATTAAAAATACTGACTTCTTCCCACCCACCTACATCCACCGCGCTCTGATTTGGGCTGCACTGAAGGATAGAAATATTGGTAGTCATCCGCTAATGGCGCTTCATTCTTTTTCTCTGAAAGAAATGTATTTGCATGACTCAAAGCTATCAAGCATCTTTTAGTCCTTTAGGGGGAGAAACAATTTCCTTTAAGTTTTTAAAAAAAAATCTTTAAAAAAAGAAAAAGAAAAAAGAAAAAAAAAGAAAAAATATCTTAATAAAGAGAAGCCATGTGCTAAGCAGTCTCTTGGATATTGTTTGCATTTCAATTAATTTCACACGTCTCTGTCAGAAAGTAATTTAGTTCAAAAACAAGTGATGATGGGTGTCTCATAGCTTTGTATTAATATTAATGCATACACAAATCTCACACACAAATACACAATTTTATGGTATACACTATTCAAAAGTGTAGTCTTTACAAAACGTTTGACTGCTTTTTGGCTTCAGAAAATGAAGCAAAAACTTAGTTAAGTGTCCATTTCCCATTTAAAAGAAGTAAGTTGTTCGTCGTTACCATAGTAACTGCCAACAGACTAGCATTTTTTCTGTCATTATTATAATTGGAAAAGAAAATAATGTATTTTGAATTATAAAGCATGAAAAGGACTTTGCATCTAAAACGGGTGCCTAAACTGGCTAAGCAGTTGGAACAACAGACATTTGCCACAAGTGGGTCTGGGACTTCACTTTCCTGGACCAAAATATGATTTCTGAAGAACTTAGCAAAGGTAAGTTGTTTATCCTGATGCAGAAACCACAATGACCCAAAAAAGAAAAATGACATGTATTTCCATCCTGGGCCTTAAACTAAGTAAAAAATTCAGAACTGCTTTCAGAAGGACCTACAGAACTAAAAACCCATGATTTTTTGTTATTATTCTAGAAACATAGCCTGTGTGTCTCACTGTACATATTCAGACTCTGCCCTCTATTACCATCACCACCGTTTACAAGGGATAACTTATTTTACTCATAAAAGAAAAGACCTTCTCTCCCTTTCAATGAACTCTCCCTGTATTCACTACCCCCCACCCCCAGCCATTTAAAACCTTTCTGCAGAGAAAGAAGGCTGAAAATAAACAATGTGAGATGATGAATGAATTTTACTTGATATTTCAGTATAAAATTTAAATTCTCTATGAATATGGACATCTTTTATAACAAGAAGCAGTTAAAACATAAAAAATGAGATAATGAAAAAGTAAAACTTCAGATCACTCATAGGTCTAAAAGACTTTCTAATAAGTATAATCTCGACATAGCCCAAATATAATTAAAACACTACATATCAAAATGCACTTGCTACAGCTGAAAGGTTCTTAGAGAGGCTGGGAGAAGTTTCTTTGACCAGGAACCAGCAAAGCCTACACCCTCTGGGTAAATTTTGTAACCACATTCTCCAAGAGCACTAAATCCATTTCCTTGCTTAAGCTTCTGGAGGCTTCTGTGAGCATCAGCCATACAGATCAAGAGGGAAGAGCAAAGCAGGTAGAATTGAAGACATCTGGGGTAATTTGAAGTCAGATGGAAGAAGTTCAGGGCACGTAGGTTGCAGAACAGCTGAGGTTCTTACTTAGCGATTATGCGCTTCACCTGTAGAATCTTCAACCTAGATGATTTCTATCTTTCTCTTTTCCGCCTTGATTTCCCTCCTTTATTAGTGTCTTTCATAATCTTATTGCCGTTCTTTGGAGCTATAGAAAGCTATGATTGCTGAAGAATTCTGCTAGGACGTTCCATCCTCTTTTAGAAGGTATCTTTGGCCAAATATATGATCTGTTTTAAAAGATTAAATAGGTAAACTGCCAGTGGTCAAACCATATAGATCAATAGGATGCTGACCCACAGACTTTCCAGCCACTGATCCAAGAACCTAAGCCTTCTGTGCAGCAATTGGCCCAGGTCAGGACCACCAATGACGGCCAGCTTTTTTATTTTTTAAACCCACCCCTTCTAAATCAGGACCAACCAGAAAAAACCAAGTAGGTCCCCAAACCAATTAAATAGATGCTCTCCTTTTAGTTAGCCCGCCTCCAGCTTCCCCAGAGCCAATGACATTCACTGAGCCCTCTAAAGCTTTCCTGTTTCCTTGCGACTTCCTTTCTATAATAAGTTCTCACTAAGTAGTCTGTTCTCTTTTCTTTCTTGCTTTCTGCAATTTTGAGCAGTGGGGGCTCAAAATTTTTCAATCGCAGGCACCCCTCATAGCTAAAAGGAGCACTGGAAGTCAGATTTAGGAAGGTTATATATATTCTATAACAAAATAGAAATTCATTATTTCACAACATTCACGTTAAAGAAAACTCTTAGAAAAAGAAAAAGCTCTTTTCTACCTCTTTTCTCTAACATTCTTATGGAGATCTAACTCTCACATTCAGGGTCTGCAATCAGTATTTTGAGTATCTTCACAGAGTTGTACAACTCCCCACATGCACTGGTTTTGTGGGTTTGGGGTTTGTTTTTGTTACGTTTTTTGTTGTTGTTTGTTCTTTTGTACATTTCAGGACTTGGAAGGTTTCCTCAGTCCCAGGTTGAAATAATGAAAGCTAACACTTAGGAGGGTACTGCCTATGTGTTAGGCAGTGTGTTAAGTGCTTCACACACATATTAGCCCATGGAATTCTTACCTATCATCACCTGTGCAGTAGGTACAATTATCACCTCCATTCTACACATGAAGAAAAGAGAAGCACAAAGAAGAAGCACATCGTTAAATAACTGGCGCTGGAGTCATGCAGCTGGTTAAATCTTGATTCTGAGTTTTGCCTTAAGACCACCCTGCATGTCTCAGGGCAGTTGAGTACTGTCACTTTTCTTTTTTTAACTAGTCAAATAGACTTCACCTGTAAGGAAGCTTTTAGAAAAAATAGTTTTCTTAGGTTTTCACATCCTGCCTTTGAGGCATAAACCCGGCAGCCCCTCTTCGTTGTTTTCTGTGGAGTTGTGTATGTAGAGAAATGATACCGATTTCTCCCATCAGCTACTACTTGAGGAACTATAGATCTTCCCATTTTAAAATAGAACTTTTCTCCCCTCTTCTTTCTCTACTTAAAAACAATCAATGAATAGGCTTCCTACTTAGTATCTTGCTAATTTCCACTAAAAAAGCTGCTGAGCCCTTTTTGTTCTGAAATGTTTTCAGTTATCCTAAATGACTCCTGAGTGGGCTAAAAGGCCTGAACTGCATCTATAATGACCAAGATAGCAACCCAAACAAAAACACTAATTATGGCTGTTTACTGTCCTCTTAACGTTTCCTAACATTTTCACCTCTGTCCTTAAAATGTTTACCACTGGGGCGCCTGGGTGGTCAGTTGGTTAAGGGACTGCCTTCGGAGTCCCGGGATCAAATCCCATATCGGGCTTCTTGCTCCGCTGGGAAGCCTGCTTCTCCCTCTTTTACTCCCCCTGCTTGTGTTCCCTCTCTCAGGCTGTGTTTCTCTCTCCGTCAAATAAATAAAATATTTTAAAAAAATGTTTACCACTCATCTAGATACTTCCAAGTAGTTTCTGTTTAAGTGCTATTTATGCCTGGTGCTTTTCGTCCTTTTATGTTACTCTCTCAGAAAAAGGTTGTGTGATGCGGGGGCATAAGATTTGGGGCAATGTTAGTCATAACTTGTCATTGAGATCCTTGACTCCTTCAACTAGAGTATGAAGCAAAAGTTTTGGTGGATAAAATTTAAATTTTGCCAGCAAATGAAGATTTTACTTTGTTGCTGAGCTTGGGGGAAGGAAGACCTCAGAAGTGGTGCCTTGCCAGCCCCATTCAGCAGAGCCGGGGCTGAGCGCTGATTAGCATCTGCGCCTTATTTGTTAAGGGGGAGGACAGATGCCCTGCTTACTAACTTCACAGGAGGGGTGATTGGTTGGAAACTGGGTTGGCTGTTTTTCAGTGACTGAATGTGCTTTAGAAGCCTTCCTTTTATGACTTATACTAGTTTCGCTGCCAAAGTAGCTGCTGAAATTGGCCTGTTGCACTGTGAAATTTGTTCAAATAGCAGCTCCTGTACTCACAGGTCCCCTGCATGCTCTGCACAGATCCTAGGACCGCCATGTCCTACAGACTCCAGGTTGGGGAGGGACCTGTAATGTCTCCTCCCTTGGCCCCCTCAGTCAGCAGGCAGGAGAGGAAACCGTGTCAGCCATCTCACGTGAGCCGGCTGCACTAATCTTGCTGACAGAGAGCTTTGGTTCTAGGAAGGGCCATGTAGGCAGTTAATTATATCCAGAGTTAATTGAGTGGTCATATTAACAGTCTCCTGAGGTCCAAGAGGATTCCAGAAATTTAGGTGTGTAAGACCCTCAAAACGAAGTCGAATAAGATGACATGTTCTTTTTGACCTTCTCCTTCAATTTGGGATGATGATTTCATTAATCAGGATTCCTTCCCCCTGTCATTCGCTTCTAATTGACAGATGCTAATTAAAATAGCAAACGGGATCCTCATGGGCAGATTCTTCTGTGTTTCTTTGGTGACCATTCTGTTCTTGACTGATTTAGCATGGCTCTTTCCCCTCAATTAACAGACAAGTTAAACTTTATATTCCCTTAAATTTTTATTACTCGTAATTAGGAAGGAAAAAAAAATCATTTTGTATTTTACGACTTTAAAATGTACAAGTCAATTGGACACTCAAAGAACGTGGGACTAATTGCCTCATCTGACGTGAGCCAGAGTCAGGTGGCATTCCAGCATTGTCCTTGTGCCCCGAATCTGCCAGGTCCTTCACTCCAGCACCCAATCCAAACCAGTGTTCGTGATGGTGAAACATTTCCAGGGACTTAATTTTTAAATTTGCCTAACAAGTAAGATTCTAAACCTAAATCATTGAACAGCAAAAAGCTGGCTCTAATTCTAAAGCCTACATGGCATGTTATTTACATTCCTACATCAGATAAACATGGATGGCTGCATATTAATCTAAGCTTCCTGGGGCCAAGATAGGTTTTTACCTGGTTTTGTTTTACTCTGTAATCCTGCGTGGTATGAGATTAGCAACATTGTCCGTGGTATGGACTCAGTGACTCATGCAAATGAATGTTAAACTGTATCACTCTTCTCCATGGCTTGCGCTTTGCATTTAATATTCTTACATCTCTTTTCAGCATTCAGCTACACCTCAGTAAGGATGGCCTTTCTTTAAAAGTGTTGCCTTAGTCCAATCCCACAAGAGGAAAGAGTGAGTATTAGGTACGGACTGCACCTTAGCACAAAAACAAGACACGGGAAATTAGCCATAAATGGATTTACATGAAAATGAAATATGTTCAGTAATTATCTTTAATGGTATTGATTTTTTTAAGCAAGAATTTTTATTAAAATGTGATTTTAATTTCTTGGCCCATCCAGCTTTTTTCTGAGTAGAAAATATCCAATTTCACCTGGTTACATTTTGACTTTTAAATATGACCATGCTCTTTGTCTTGGAAGTGAGATAAAAAATTACCTTTGTGGAATTACATATTTTGGAAGGAAAAGGAGACAGGATGCTGGGGAGGAAAGTGGAATTTCTCATTCTTCATTCTTCCTCAGGAAAGGCTTTGTCATTAAATATCAACAATAATTTCCGCATTACATTAGGAAGAGATAAAACACCAGTGCAGTCGTCCTTTACAGCAGCACAGCTAGGATTTTTCAGAACCGCCTGAGAGAACTCAAATTCTCCAAGAATTAACAGATATTTACAACCTTGGGTAACACAAATGCATTCATGAGAATCTCACGGTCATATAAATGTCTCAGGAGGCGAGAGAGTGGGTTATCCTGAAAATTAGCCAGGACTGCAAACTAGCTATAGGAAACATTCTCTCCTCACCTAATTCATAGATGTGCCAGAGGGCATAACCCTTGAAATCCCTCTAGGAGCAAAGGAAGTTGCAATGAGCATTTGTATAAAGGCTAGAAAAGGGAGCTGCAAATATTCGTGAACAAATTGCTATAAGTATTCTCTTCTGCTATGGAGTCCACATAATAAAATTAGGGAGAGTGACATTATGGGGTGACCAACAACCTCTCCCAGTTTGCCTGGACCTGAGGGGTGTCCCAGGAGGTGGGATTTTTCAGTGTTAAAATAGCACCCCTGAGCAAAACCAGGATGTTTGATCACCTTACATTTGATAAGAACTATCTTTCATTACATGGATTTGGGGCCCCACTGAATTTAGGTTTGTTTAGACAGAAAGCAACTCTACTGATGTAGAAAACAAGGTATTCTAGGATCTCAAATTTGGGGATTGGGGTCAGGAATGGAGAGAAAGAAGCTACTGGGGAAAAAAGATTCTTGGTCAGTATTTCCAAGAGAAGAAAGCGGTAGTGCTAGGTTTAAAAAAAAAAAAAAAAAGTTATTTAAATGCAATGAGCTTACAAACTGCCCCAGTACCCCAGCCATCCCTTTATCACAAGGAGAAAAGAAGATTCCCTTACCCCTTTTTTTCATCTATTGGTGTTAGGCTACCCTTTTCCCCTATAAACCTGTTTTAATGCCTACTTAAATTTCCTATACAAATTTCAATAGACGCACCCAGGGGATTTAATCTGTACACTATAGAGATGACCTCAGGGTTTTAACTTCCCAGCGTACAGTCACCTGACATTGACCAGGGAACAGTTTAGCAAGCCTATGGACTTGAAGCTCTTGGGTTAAGATTCCTTCCCCTTTGTTATTCGGCATTAGGCCCACTTTTCAAATAGGACCACAAAGAGATCCTTGGTGGGAGGACCCACCCTGAACTTTTCAGTGCCCTAGGTAGGGGCTACATGCCACAGAAACATTAAAACTCAGGAAACCGCTAGAACATGAAGCCCTAGAGATTGAATTTGCTCTTGTGGATGTTCCCACTCCCCGCAGTGTGGTGGGAGACCCCCGATACGGGAAGTGGATTGTGAAGTCCTGCCTTGGAGAAGGGAACCTACGATGTAAAGGAGTCTGGTTTCAGGCTTCTCTTTGGAATCAGGTTGGAAGCTCCTATAACTTTGTTTCTAAGGTAGCAGGCCCAAGTTTTTCCTCAAGTTTCCAGGTATCAGATTGATGTCCTAATGTTCCTTCCTGGACTTGAAGAGTCTCCAACCACTGAGATGAGGGTACTAACAGCAAAAGTTTTAATTTAGAGGCACAGAACTTATGTAGCTACAAATATATTGTAGGGCGGGGTGATGTGTCTCAGCTTTGGAGCCAAAGAGTCCTGGTGGAACTTGCTAGAGGTGTGACCTTAGGCAACTTGCTCAACCTCTCTGTGCTTCAGTTTTCTCATCTGTAAAATGAGGATCAGTGTAACTATCTCAGGGGATTATTGAGAGAATTCCATAAGAGCATGCATGCAGAGTGCTTAGCATGGAACCAAGCCCATGGTGTTATAGTTTTATTCTGGCCCTGTGCACTTGCAGAGCATGAGAGCCTATGAATGACCGCACAAATATAAAGCAGTGGCTCCCAATTCCAGAAAGCATCTAAAAATAACTAAGATCAGTGGTTGCTGGGAGCTGAGTTTGGGGGAGGGATAAATAAGTGGAGCACAGAGGATTTTTAGAGCAGTGAAACTGCTCTGTCTGATATTGGTGGATACATGTCATTATACATTTGCCTGAACCCATACAATGTACAAGAGTGAACCATAATGTAAATCATGGATTTGGGAGATTATGATATGTCATTGTAAGTTCATCAGTTGTAACAATTGTACCACTCTTGTGGGGAATATGATAAAAGAGGAGGCTATGAATGTGTGGGGGCTAGGGGTATGTGGGAAATCTTTACGGCTTTCCCTCTATTTTGCTGGGAGCCTAAAACTGTTTTTAAATGATTAAAAATAAAAAATAGGAAAATTACTAAGGCCTACACCATCCCCCAGACCAATTAAATTATAATAGAGAAGAGGGCCAAGACCTTTCATATGTTTTTAAATCTCCACAGGGGATTTCTTAAGAGCAGATAAATTTGAGCACCACTGATTTACCGGCTCCCTTGGTTGTGGCTTAAGACCTCTGATTGCCAACTACTGAGTTAGCACACAGAGGAATAGATGAAGCCTGTCAATCTATAGAGGATGTGGACAGAGTTTTGGGACAGTTTTTTTCAACTTGATTCTCACTAGGCTAGTACATTTTCAAGGGCCAACATCCAGAGCAAGGCAATAAGACCCTGTGGATGTTGAGAAAAGAAGGTGGTAGCAAATAGGAGGTAACTCTTGACTCCTGAAGTGGATTTTCAGGGTTTCCTGTTTCTTTAGGAAACAAACAAGAGTTTGGAGTTGGTTTTCTGTTTGTTCTTAAAAAAAAAAAAAAAAAGATTTGAGAGAGAGTGAGCAGGGATAGGGACAGAGGGAGAGAGAATCCTAAAGCAAATTATGCGGGGCTAGTCCAACATGGGCTCAGTCTCAAGACACTGAGATCATTACCTGAACTGAAATCAAGAGTTGCCACTTAACTGACTGAGCCACCCAGGTACCCAAAGAGTCTAGAGTTCTGTGTTGGGGCTCAAACCTAATGGTACATGTTCAACACTGAGGCAAAAAAAAAATAAGAACCAACTTGTAAATCAGACCAAAATTGTAAACGAACAGTTAGAAAACTGGACACAAATTCAGCATATCCTGCTGTGAAAGATAATAGCACAGACTTCTCCTCCCTGGCTTCTAATGCAGGCGATGGTTCTGAGTTCTCCTATGAACTTAGAGGGCACTCTCTTAAGAATGATCACCTCACTTGTTGCTACCTGGGCTGGTCTAGCTTCATTAAGATTAATGAGGATATTTGGACTTGCATTAAGCTATCACCTGCATGTGAAAGTAGGGATATTTATTTAACTCATTCTCTGAGCTCCTGTTTCCCCAACTTTAAAATAGGAATAGTAATACGTACCCCTTTTCTCAAAGGGAATCTGTGATGATAAACAGAAATAATGTTCCACATAAAACTCAGTTGGAGCTCCTGGAAAGAAATAAGCACAACTTAAATCAAGGCAATTTTATTGTTGTGAAGGAAGGTGCTGGAACAAGTTAATATTTTTATTCTTATCAAAGTACTGTCTTCATGGGCAAAGCACAAAATTTTCCCAAGAGAGATTTCTCTCAAATATTATCCAGTAAATCCCAATGTTCCATTCCCTCTAATGAGCCACACATTGAAACTTGCTGCCAAGACTTATAAAGCACCCGAAATAATAAGGCAATCAAAAAAAATTTATGTTAAACTTAAAGTGTGTTCCAATCTACACCCTGACATATTTAATAATGTCTTCAGTCTCCTCCTCCACTTTGAAGTAAATACCTCATGGAGGTGAGCAATGTGTGCATTTCTCACATTTGTGCTGGCGTGTTCTTCAGGCCACCAACACTTTCCTACAAGGCTAGTTTAATAGCCCTGTGGGGTTTTTGATTATAGGAAGTAATGTTGACACTAGCCTCCCAGTTAAACCTTAAATACTTCTTTCTTTTCTACAATGGACTGTCCTAGTATTAAAGCACAATCACTCTTTAGGGAGGCCTTTCATATCTCTTCAAAATTTGCACTTTTTTTTCCTACTTAAGCTCACTATTTCTTCTAACTAACTATTCTTTCCATAGACTCCTATTAGCATTTCAAACCTGATAATATATTACAGCTCTGAGGCACATCAGATCTTTTGTACAGGCTGTTTCCCAAAATGTTCTCAAGAATTAAAATAGAAGAACAAACAATGCACTCTAATTTATTAAATTCTGCTCTGCAAAATTTAAGCATGCAGTATGATTAAAAACTGGAGAGGGAGAGGCAGAAGTGTAGCAGAAGGTATGAAATATGAATGTTTTTAAGTACTTGAGGCTGGGGAGGTAGCAGATAGCAGGTGAAGAGATAATGGTACAAATAAGGATCAGCAATTAGAAACAAATGATAACTTGGTGGGCGTGGTATGGTTTTGGCAGGATGATTAAAATGATTATAATATCATCTTTGTGTGTCCACTTGGGGAAGTCTCAAATCAGCACATAGTAACCTATTGCTATATCTCTAAATGGCTGTCAGTCACCATTATCCTTCTTTCCTATTGTTCTCCTGTGTGCTTTACAGTTTCCTAGTAGGACAGTGGAGTTGGACACGAGCAGGGATGCTCATCAAGGGGAATAAAATGGAAATCTGTTCAGTATTTATCCTATGGTAACAGTATTCCAATTTCTTTCTAAAGAATCACTTCTCCTGTAGGTCCTATGTTGTTTGGGTGGAACTGGAATACATCAATCAAAGAACTTCATTCCCCAAGATTGGGTCTATGGCCCAATGATAGTGAATGAGATAACATGAAGTTCCCCATGGAAAGTGCTGGATCAGTGGCTGCCATCTTGCAATCACAAGATCCTTCCTTAAAAATAGAATAAACATATTAAAAGACAGAGCTAAGAGATGAAAGAAAGAAGTGGGGACCTGGTAACATCACTGAAACACTAGTCAATCAGTGCCCTCAACTGTTAAATTCTGTGAACCACTAAGTTGAGTATTTGCTCAAGCCACTTTGGGTTGGGTTTTTGATCACTTGTCACCAAAATAATCTATCAAATATAGGGAAAATCTGTATTTTCTTCACTCTTCCTCCAGAGCCAAGCTTGGTAACTGGCATACAGTGGGCACTCAATAAATAGAAACTGTATTGATTTTTTTTTTATGTCCCTGTCAGCAACAACACTGCTATTTCTCATCTTCATTTAACACTTCATTTGTAGGATATCCAACTTCCTTATCCAGTAGAAAAGAGAGAACAGTGCCAAGACATTAAGGGAAGTAAAAAATATATTTTTTCACATAAGACTGTGGGCTCTGGGTTACTGCATATCTAAGATACTGCCCTGAACAATAGAAAAATATTTAATGTCTTCCCTCATCTTCTGAATTTGTCTGGTCAGTCAAGTGATTATACTGGCTTTCTCTATTAGCATAAACATTCCCTTCCTCTTCATGCTTTGGTATTCTGCTACAATGTCCCCAAATGAATTTCCACTCATTTCAGAATTTGTGACTCTGTCATTGAATATTGCGGTTATTGACATTTGGATTTTTGACTTGGATTCCTCTAGTAACATATTTCCAAACAATTAAACTAAAAGAACATTTTTCTAATAGAATGCTTATGTCTAGGCTGGGAAATTAACCAAGAACCAGAAGCTTTGGACCTCATTCTTGGCTTTGCCAGTAACTTCCAATATAACTTAGGAAAGCTATCATTTCATTTGGTTTTACTTTTCCCCCAAGTGTTTGAAAAGCAGACCTAGAAATAGCTCAGACTAGGACAGTCACAATGATTTGGCAATGGGAAGACACTTTATGAAGAAAAACTTAGATATTATGACCTTCAGTCTATAGACATGATGGTGGGTAAGCTGAACCTTGATTTTTTTTCATTAAATACTAGGGTACTGAATTTAAAAGGGGCACTTTAGGGTGCATGGGTCCCTCAGTTTGTTAAGTGTACAACTCTGGATTTCTGCTCAGGTCATGATCTCAGAGTTGTGAGATCAAACCTCACAGCTGACTCTACACTGAGCATAGAGCCTGCTTGAGATTCTCTCTCTCCTTCTGCCCGCTCTCCTCCCCACTGGCTCCCATGTGCTCTCTTAAAAAAAATTTTTTTTTTAAATGGGGCAGCAAAATAATTTTAGTACAGCAAAATAATTCTATCTTATATAGCAAGAATAAAGGTTTGGGTTTTTTTATCCTCAACCTCGAGAGCCATAAATGGATTAAGAGGAATTATGTTGATCTGTGGTATATTCCACAGAGAATGCTGGGCTTCGTTAATCTGGGTCTGACACATACAAAAATCTTATATTTATGTTCTTTTCTGACTATAAAATGAACTCAAGAGCTCTCATGAGGACTTTGTGGCAGAGGCCCTGAGAATGCTCCATATAAAAAAGACATACAGAAATGGTTTTTATCTTGCTAAGCAGGCTTTGAGCTAGACAATTTTATTTATCAGCTATAAGGTCCTGGAAAAGTTCCTTTACCTACCTGTGCCTCAACTGCTTAATGTGAAAAATGGGGAAGAGAATAGTGAACACCTGTATTAGATTCCCTTTGTTGCTGTAACAAATTACCACAAACTTAGTGGCTTAAAACAACACAGATTTATTATCCTACAGTTCTCAAGGGCAGAAGTCTGAAAAGGGCCTGAATTAAAGCCAAACTATCTGTAGGGCTGGGGTGCCCAAGTAGCTCAGTTGGTTGAGCATCTGGCTCTTTATTTTGGCACAGAGTGTGATCTCAGGGTCATGGGATCAGGCTCTAGGGTTAGGGTGGAGTCTGCTGAAGATTCTATCTCCTTATACCCCATGCATCCCCCACTCACACTCTAAATAAATAAATAAAATCTTTGTTTAAAAAATTTTGTTTTAACTGTCTATAGGGCTGCATTTCTTCAGAAGGTTTGAGAGAAATCCATTTCCTTACTTTTTCCACTTTCAGAAGCTGCCTCATGTCTTGACTCATGGCCTCCTATCTTCAAAACCAGCAAACACATCACTCTGACCTGCCCCAATATTTGGCTTATAGGACATTTATGGCTCCATGGAACCACACTAATAACCCATGTTAATATCCCCATCTAATATCCTTAACTTAATCATACCTATAAAGTTCCTCTTGCCATGTAAGTGAATATATTCATAGGTTCCAGAGATTAAGACCTGGACATCTTTGGGAGTGAAGGGGATTTTTCTTCCTCCTACATACCATACTACCCCAAGTGGTATTATGAGCATTAAAGGAGACAATGCTCAGCAAATTTAGAACAGCATTTTGAAAGTAATAAGTATAAAACAAATGCTAGCTATCATCATCTTGTCCATTAGCAGTCCATATTATCAGTCTCAGGATTTCTCATGCTTTCAGTCGAAGTTCATTTTCCTAAAGAACCTGCTATGTTTTTCATTCTAGTGTTTCACTTCTCTTTAAGACAAACTATAGACCCAGTTGGCCAACCAGTCAATCTCTCTGCCAACCAGAGCTCCCATTAGTTGTCTGTCTTGATATTTAAGCCTCTCTTGATGAGGACCTCTGAATCACACAGGAAGTCAATTCCCTTCTTGTTAGAAAGGGCTCTCCTGAGTTTGAATCAATCCACCTCCATGTGTTTTCTCTATAGGTCCTAGATGTGCAAGATCTAGCCAGAGTCATTTCCAGTCTTTCAACCATGCAAAGGCCCTTTAGATGCCTAAGAACTGTGTTGTGTATTTATTCCATCTTCTCCTTCCATGGCTAAACAGCCATAGGGATTCCTTGGCATGACCTCTCTGCTGTCTGAAACATGAACTCAGAAGCCCTAGTGAAACTCCAGACTTTTTCAAGCACTCTTCAGTAAGTCCCTATTCTTCTCACCCTCTATAAAGTTATGGGCAATTTTCTTACTATGACATTCTTTACTTGAGAACCCTTACCAAAGTATTATACACCTAACTCTTGTTTCTTCTAGATTAGAGCTTGGGATATATTTTTATTTTATTTTTCCAGTGAGAAAAATTACATGAGAAAATAAGGTAAATGTGTTCTGACAACTCCAACAATCTTGGGGCAAAAAAAAAAAAAAAAAAAGAGCCTAAATGTAGGCTTTATATATACTGGTGATGAAAGTATAGCTGGACACAACCTTTGTAGAAGGCAACCTATAAAGAGTCTTTAAAATGCTTTATAATTTCTCAGAAATTCCATTTCCCAGGATTTAGTCCAAGGTCATGACAAAAAGGCACACTATATTTACGGAAATGGATGTTTATCATAATATTATTTATAATAACGAAATGATAAAAGAAAATACCCTAAATGTCCATCAGGGAATTTAAGTGAATCACATGTCATGTGTCCAAGCACTGTTTTAAAGTATGCTTAATGATGAAGAGTAACAGTATTAAATAAAAAAGGAAGAAAGTAAAAGAGAATATGCAGGTGATCTCAATTTGTAAAAAATTTAAAAAAAAAAAGTTTTTCTATGTATATGTCACATGGAAAAGAACTTGATGGAAATACCCCCAAATATTCAGTGATTATCTTTGCCTGGCTTCTAATTTTTCTTTATTTTATAATTTTAAAATCTAAAAATTTTTAAAATAATTTTTACACATAGATTTTATTTTATTTTTTTAAAGATTTTATTTATTTATTTGACAGAGAGATCACAAGTAGGCAGAGAGGCAGGCAGAGAGAGCAGAGGAAACGGGCTTCCTGCTGAGCAGAGAACCTGATGCAGGCCTCCATTCCGGGAACCTGAGATCATGACCTGAGCTGAAGGCAGAGGCTTTAACCCACTGTACCACCCAGGCACCCTACACATAGATTTTATTTTAGAGCTGTTGTAAGCTCATAGCAAAATTGAGTGGAAAACATAGGAAGTTCTATATATTTCTTCCTTGCCCCCATATATGGACAGCCTCCCTCACCCTCTAGGCGTACACCAGAGAAAAAGTGGAGGAGGAGAGAGAAGCATGTCTGTCCACCAGAACAGGACCTTGATGGGAGAGGTAAAAGAAACAGCCATGAAAACTACCACTTCTGAGAGGCTATTGCCTCAGTGTATCTTTCCCCTCAGTGAGTCTATAATCAAGCTCCTGATGGCAGACATGGGGCCACTGTTGGTCAGTACTGCCAGGCATAAGATAACAAACTTGTCACAGGGGAGAAGGAGGAGCTGGATCCCAGTGGACACCTCTATCTGATGGTCACAGTGTCTAACCATGGTGATCTTCTAGGAGAATTGGCTTCTGCTTCATTTCTGCTTTCCACATAATACACAAGTACCTCTTCTGATCATCTCTACCTTGGAACTATATAGGCAAGAGGATTGTGAGAAACATAGTTCTGAGCCTTAGCCAAGCTGATGAAATTCAGTTCAACATAATTACAGTATGCATATATTTTTTTTCCTTCTGGGTGTTCAGTATGTAGATATTTCCTACAAATCACAACTTTCCCCAGAGCAGCTTCTGAGCCAGCCAGTCCCGGGTCATTAATTCTGTCTCAGTCCTATGAGAAGACGGATACTACTCCAAGATTCTCACACTTCTAGTTCAAGGTTAACATGGGTCTGCCCAGTTCCCAAAGCTATACACACTCCTTCCCTCTTTTTCTATGCCAGATACTTCTCCCTGAATATGCCCAGCTGTCTTGGAGCACAAATTCAAGTTATATCTGGATTTCCTGAATAAGGAAATCAATTCTCCCTGCTGTCCAAAGATCTCCCTGAGGCTATGATGTCATTTTATATGGGACCTTGAAGAATTTTTCCTTATATATCATAGAGCTGTCTATAAATACCAGTCCTGAAAGTTGTGATCTCATCCCTGACCAATTTTCTTGTCCAGTTTGGTTCATGATAGTGTTATAAAGCACAGGCCATGGAGTCAAGTACTCTAAAACTCAATCCCTAGTCTTTTAATGACTGGTTGTGTAATCTTAAACACATCATTTTACCTTATAGGGCACTGAATCTTCATTTGTAAAATGAAGTTTGGATTTGACTCTAAGAACTTCTCTAAAATCAAATAAAACAAGTAAGGAAACCCTGTAAGAGAGGCAGTAGAATTTCCCCTCTGACAGAATGGAATATAAGGAGAATTTTTAGATGTTTCTAAATCCAAGGTGACTTGTGCATGTTAAAGAACAATGCATAGACTAAATGGAAAAATAAGCATCAGTACTCTGCCATACAGGCTCCTGGATGTTTTTTTTTTTTCCCTCTCTCTGAGAAGCTGGGTGCTGGGAAGATCAGGAAAACACGGGTTAACTTTGCTCCTTCGTGACTGACAGTGCTGCAGGCTATGACAAGCCATTTTTCATTGCAAGACTAGATAACAATGGAAATAAGACATCCTCTATTTTTTTAATCAAATACAATATTTTCCATCTCTTGTTAGGAAATATCATGCAATTAAACTACCAATTTTACTCTCTGTTTCTCATTCACAACTTATTCAAGCAAAATGTTGGCGGATACTTCAGAATCTCTTAGGCAACACTCAAAGTCGAAAATGTTTGCCTTGTTCTGTCCTGTGTCCAACTCTCAGTATTTAAAAAATGAAAGAGAAAGGTTTTCCTTGATTGCAAATTCATATGGGAGGCTTTAAATTTTTTGCAGATGAATTGCTTTAGGTACATTGACTTCCTAATTTGTGTGTGGCTAATTAGATTGCCTGATTAAAGGATGTGGCCTTTATTTCAAGATAGCAACTGCTAGACCAGGGTCCTCTAGTGGCTGGAAAGACCTCTGGTAGGTAACCCTACCCCTCTGATTTAGTGTGATCAGTGATGTCTAAAGCCAAAAGAAAACCATGAGACCTCCCCAAATGCCTGTATTGTTGAGGACAGTCTGCCCACAGTCTCAGGGATTCTCCAGAGAGCTGCATAGCCCAGATCCAGATCTTATCTTACACATGACTTAGCAGGATCAGGGATGCCAGACTCACCAACATTTGGGCCCCATTAACAATGGGATGCAAAGGACTCCTGGGTGGCTCAGTGAGATGGGTGTCCAACTCTTGATTTTGGCTCAAGTCATAATCTCAGGGTCACTGAGCTCTGAGCTCAATGGGGAGTCTGCTTGAGGTTCTCTCTCTCTCTCTCTCTCTGCACCTCCTCCCAAACTCTCTTCAAAATAAATAAATATATCTTTTTAAAAAAAGTAAAATAAAATGGATGTGAATAGGCCATCCACCCAACCACGAGCAGTTCCATTTGCTTTGAGGATGTCGCTATCACCGCTGTATTTCTATCTTTATTAAACCATTCTTCATTGGACTTAAAAATGTCAAATATTAAACAAACAGGTCTAAAAGTTCTGTTTATTTAAACTTCACCATTAATGTTTTGATGGTATGAAATGCCACATGATCCTATGTCTGTTTTAAGCTTGTGATATACCATCTAGATGAGAGGGTAGCCTATCTCTAAATAAGGGCTCAGTCCATTCAGTTTTAAACTTATCCCATTTTTTACTCTATTTTCTGGTGTCCCCAAATAAAAGTCAAGGGAATACAAAATATTACCTAAAGCAAAGCTAAAATTGCATGTTTTAAATTTTCATGTCAGGAAATGCAAAATTAATACTCTCCTTGCGATATTGCTCATTAATACTGTACTTAGACTAAGCTATAGTTTTAATGGCCTAATTCAAAAGACTGGGAAATTTTATTTTACTTCATTTAAATCATTTAGATGTATGAGCTCTTTTATTTCCACTGGCACTTTTTCACATTAAGTGTAATAGGAAAGAAGTCCATCTCAAATTCTCTCATAGAACATAAACTCTTGATGGACTGCAATGAAGACCAGCCTCAGAATACCTAAGGCATAATGAACTTGGTGGACTGAGGGAGCAGACTGTTTGAAACTCCACAGACTGGGACACTCAAAGGGGATGTCTACATGATCGGGTCAGAAAAAATGTACAAAACAACTCAGAATATTGTTTCTCTTACCTATTCTGAATAGCTGTGAAATAGGCCACAGCTTGGAAGAACTGCAAGATTTCAGAAAGCTTGGAAGCAGTAATAATATCCCAAACTGCCATTAAGCCTGGTAAAGGAATACACAGAATTAATGGAACAAGGCCTTTTAGTCAGTACACCAGCTTCTGGTTAAAAGATCGTCCATAATCCCTACAGGATAGCAAGGCTATGGCATAGGGAGTCTAGACTCCCCTTTTAGCCCTGCCACCATCTTTTCTCTGTTCTGTCATCTACAACATGAGGTACTGGGCTGGAAGAACACTAAACTAGCTTACTTTAACTAGCAGAACTGCTATTCTATTCTGTGGTATTCTGGTATTCTATTCTATGATAAAATAGCTCCAGGAAAATTGAGTTGCATTCACTGTTCTAGGGATGTGTAAAAAGTAATCATCCATTTATTTAAATATCTTCTGTATGGATATACACAAGTAACGGTTCTTTATTATAATAAATATGTGGTATAAACACAAACATTTAAGATGTCTCATAAAATAAGATGCTTTGCTGTTCTAAATATTTCTTATATGGGGCGCCTGGGTGGCTCAGTTGGTTAAAGCAACTGCCTTTGGCTCAGGTCATGGTCCTGGAGACCCGGGATCGAGTCCCACAACGGGCTCCCTGCTCAGCAGGAAGCCTGCTTCTCCCTCTCTCACTCCCCCTGCTTGTGTTCCCTCTCTGGCTGTGTTTCTCTCTGTCAAATAAATAAAAATCTTAATAAATAAATAAATAAATAAATACATACATACATACATAAATACATAAATAAATATTTCTTATATATACTATCATCTTCTGTACCACTTACCTTTAGCTCAAATGAAACAGGCCTAAAGAAATAAAAATATGAAAGATTTTAAGATAGTCCAGAAGGAGGGTGTCACTGGCTCATTCTTTTTAGTGCTGGGTAATATTTCATTGCCTGGATATACTACAGTTTATTTATTTATCTACAAAGAACATCTTGCTGCTTCCAAGTTTTGGCAATCATGAACAAAGTTATTGTAAACATACATACACAGGTTTTTGTGTGGACATAAGTTTTCCTTTGTGTAAATACCAATGAGTGTGACTGCTGGATTGCATGGTAAGACTATGTTTAATTTTGTAAGAAAGCACCACATTGTCTTTCAAAGTAGCTGTACCATTTTGCATTCCTACCAAAAATGAGTGAGAGTTTCTGCTGCTCCGTATCCCTATCAGCCTCTGCATTGTCTGTGTTTGGGATTTGGACCATTCTAATAGGCATGTAATGCTATCTTATTTCCATTCCTTCATTCTACCCAGTGCAAGTATTTTATTTTATTTTATTTTTTTAAAGGTTTTATTTATTTGACAGAGAGAAACACAGCCAGAGAGGGAACACAAGCAGGGGGAGTGAGAGAGGGAGAAGCAGGCTTCCCGCCGAGCAGGGAGCCCGTTGTGGGACTCGATCCCAGGTCTCCGGGACCATGACCTGAGCTGAAGGCAGTTGCTTTAACCAACTGAGCCACCCAGGCGCCCCCAGTGCAAGTATATTAAATGAAACCTGGGTCCAAGAGTATGAGAAGGAGGCATTGTCATTTATCTGTAACAATTTTCCTTTCCAGCATATAGCTGTTATTAGAGCATTTGACTCTTTTTTAGAAGGTAAGCTGACCTCAGCAGCAAATCTGTAATGAGAAGGGAGAACATTGAGACCAAGCAGTTTGTAAGAATGGGATTAGATATACAGGAGACATATAGCTTAGATATATGGACTGGTTATATATCTCAGTATACCCATCAACATAGAAATATTGCATAACAAAGGTGTGGGATTCTGATACAGGATGTGGTTTCTTTCTTTCTTTTTTTTTTTTGATCCTTTTTTTTTTTATTGTTACTAAATTTTTTTTTTCCAGTGTTCCAAGATTCATTCCCCATTCCCCACACCCAGTGCTCCACGCTTTAGGTGTCCCCAGTACCCACCACCAGGCTCTCCCATCCCTCCACCCCCCTCCCTCCAAGTCCCTCAGTGTGTTTCTGTGTCCAAAGTCTCTGTTGTTTCGTTTCCCTCCCTAGATTACCCTAGTTCCCATTTACTTTCCT
>PITA01019407.1:13860-37698 GCA_004023965.1 Spilogale gracilis | reverse complement strand
CATGGTCTCACTTACTTGCGGTGCATGAGGGGCAAACTGGAGGACAGTGGCAGAAGGAAAGCAAATGGGAACTAGGGTAATCTAGGGAGGGAAACGAAACAACAGAGATTTTGAACACAGAAACAAACTGAGGGACTTGGAGGGAGGGGGGTGGAGGGATGTGAGAGCCTGGTGGTGGGTACTGGGGACACCTAAAGTGTGGAGCACTGGGTGTGGGGAATGGGGAATGAATCTTGAAACACTGGAAAAAAATTTTAGTAACAATAAAAAAAATAAAATAAAAAATAAAAACTTGAAAAAAAAATAAAAATAAAACATCATTTTAAGTACCTAAAAAAAATAAATAAATAAAAATAAAAAAATAAAAAAGCATTGATCAATTTCTCAAATTCTAAATCAAGTTCTCAAAGTAATTTTACTTTATCAAATGTGAATAAGGAAACTTTAAAACAAATACCATAGAAGTGACAAGATCAAAAACTCAAAAATAATTAGGCGTGATTGTACTGATCAATTAGCTTCAAGGAACAAGATAAGATAAATGTAAAATACCTTTTTGTTTTGAGGCTCCTCATTTCTGAATAAATCGTTAAATGGGGTCCTTTGATTTAGTCTGTTAATGCTATTTCCTTCTCTCATTTCCCCTTTCCTGCTCCTTGGTTACCTCTTGTGGAAAGCACCTCCTTCAACCAGCCACCGAGACAAGCTTCTACAATCAAAACCCATTCTCAACTATGAAAAGTACAGCATAGGGAATGCCATCAGTAATATTTTAATAACTTTGTATGGTGACAGAAGGTAACTGAGCATTTCATAATATATATAATGGTCAAATTATTATGTTGCACCCCTAAAACATACTATTATATATGTCAACCATAGTTCAATTGAAAACAAGAACAGATAAACAGTTCTCAACCTCTTTTGTCTAGGAACTGTCACAAAGAAGAATATTATCCAACCAGTAAGACCCACAGATGGGCATGCACTGGACTTTTCCAACACTCCTTCAGTTCAGGATAATCGCTGAACCAATTCAAAACAAAGAGCTCATCCACTTTGTAATTGAGGCTTCTCTGCTTTGCCTCCTTGAATTGGCTCAAGTTTGAGCTCTAAAATACATATGTGTGTGTAATTTCCAGTCAGAAAAAAATCAGCAGATCAAAATAATGTATAAGTAACAGAAAGAAAGTGATACGTTCTCGCTACTGTCCCTTTAGGTGAGCTTCCAAATAAGAATGTTTTCTTAAAATTAAATTTTTCCTCATAAATGAAGATAAGCTATTTTGTATTCGATAAGACACTAATTCCTAATTCTCAAGTATATAGAAATTGTTTAAAGTATCTACAGGAAGAGGTTAAACTGTGAGATAAATAAGAAAATATAATGGAAAAGTAATATTTATTTGAGTTGAAGATTCTATTGTATGTGTTATTATTTGGAAAAGGGGGAGGAACTGACCTTTATGAACACTTAACCCAGGACCAAGAAGACAGCCCAGAGCATGCTGAATTATGGGAAGGCCAGCCACAAAGCATTCTCCAAGACATATCCACCCATCCTTCTCTGGTGATGGCTCTCAAAGTTGTCCCCTCTTCATTCCCCCACATCCATTACCTCACCTGAACCTTAGCAGCAGGCTCCTATACAGCCTTGCTGCTCCCTCTCTCCCCATAGCCATTCTACCTCAGAAGGAATAGTACTGTGTGCACCTGGGGCCTCTCAGACGTGGGAAGAAGACTGGGCTACTTCCATATTGTTTAAGGTTTCTGATATATTATTAAAAACAGAAAGAAGGGGAAGCCTGGCTGTCCCAGTCAGTTAAGTGTCTGACTCTTGATGTCAGCTCAAGTCATGATCTCAGGGTCTCCATGTTCAGCAGGGAGTCTGCTTGAGATTCTCTCTCTCTCCCTCTCCCTCAGCCCCTCCCCCTAAAATAAATAAATTCTAAAAAACTATAAAAATAAAAAGAGGAAGAACAAAAAGGAGACAAGAAAGAAAAGGAGAACAAGGGTGTGCAAAAAAGAGTGAGGAAAGCAAACTTGAATGCTATCTTGAGAAAGGCCTGCTTGCAAGGTGGGCACTTGGGAACTTGGATCTCTGGAGATTCCCACAATAATGGAGTTTCTGGTTTCTTTCTGGGAGTCTGGAATTTTGGAACATACCATTCAAAAGGGGCTTATGTGACCAGCTCCCAGTAAAAACCCTGGACACTGAGTCTCTATGAGCTTCCGCAATAGACTTCCTTCCCCACGTGTTGTCACAACTTCTTGCCAGAAGACGTAAGCACATCCTATGTGACTCCATGTGGAGAGGACTCTTAAAATCTTGTGTTTGGTTTCCCCCAGACTCCACTCCTTGAACCTTCACCTTTGGCTGGGCTTACTTTGCATCCTTTCACTGTAAGAAGTCACAGCCACAAGTAGGACTGTATGTTGAGTCATGAGTCCTCCTAGAAAACTGCCGGGAGCCAGCCCCAGCAACAGTCAGGGTCCTAGAAGGTGGGGTCAGCGTCAGCGATTCCGAATGAGGAGACTGAACTCGAAGAGTGGTGTGGGGATCTCCTGAGAACATTGTTCTCAGGGCTCTTTATTTATAGCACCTTCTGGTTAAAGTCTAATCTAAGGAACAATCAATTACAAAGACAGATCTTAACTTTACTGATACACATCAAGTGTTTTGCTCAGATGGTTTTTATCAATAATTATCCAATCAGGACTTTCTGCCTCCCTTAAATGCAGGGAGGTGAGCATGCGGTCATGTGGTTACGAGATTTCTTTTGTTTGAACTAAGCTAGTTACAGTGCAGCTACTATACTACTGATTGTTTTTCTCATTATCTCTATAGTATCTTGTCTTAAAAGGGTAGGGTGGAACTTGAGGCTTGACATAAGCAAGCTAAAAGTAGGAGCAGAGAAAGGTTTAATAATTGTAGGTAGAAAAAGTGTTTTTCAGAACTAATCAGGTGAAAAGGGAGAACAAAGAAAGCAAAGCTACATGGTGTCGATAACCCCAACTCTGCCTAACTCCCTCACTTTGAGGGAGGGTCATGGCGTTCTGTGCCTTGCAGAGGGAACTCATATGAATGACCGTGCTATTGGTCTGTGGCAGAAAACTGTCAGTACTGGGGTGGTCTTGAGTACCCTCAACACAGAGAAAAAGAAAAACTAAACTGAAATGGGAAAGCCAAATGGCGGGTCATTTTTAAAGGTTTGCTTATAATTTTTAGACATCATCTTGCAAATCAGTTCATAGAGAGATAGCAAATACAAAGTAACTATTCTTCACATGAGGATTATAACATTTATAAGACATACAGATCAGTCCATGGGATGCTAAAAGCCCCGTAGTCCAGTTAGAAGCCTAGAGGCCATCTGGTGCCAGGTTTTCAAACCTTTCTTAGCTGTGGAACCCTTGGTGAGAATGAGATCTCTCATCAGATTCAGCAGAGAGAAGTTCCTCTCTTCAAGGCTCATGCAGCTTCCTCCTCTGAGAACCCCGGGGAACTGCACAGAACCCCTCCACAGAGGAGGACAGACTGAAAAACCGCTGATTGAATACTATCACTTACAGATAAGAGAGCCTGGGTTTAGACCAAAATGAAAATTTGCAAATGAATTCAACCTTGATGAAAGTATTTTTGATGCCAACAAATGAGTAAAAGCCCTCTCCATAACCTCCGCTTTTTAACTGCCCTTAATTTTTTTTTCTAGCCTTGCCTGTGATTGTATGCTCCCTACCCTCACTCTCTCTGTCCCTCTCACAGGACCTCCAAGAATGTGCTGCCACACACCCCAAAATATTCGCAGGTAAACTTCAAGGCCAGCCACGGATCTGCCACTCCCACCCTCAGGACAGTGTTTGGTGAACCACTAGAGTGGCCAAGCCACAAAGAGTTAGAACTAGCAGAGGGGAAGAACAAGTGGGAAGAAAGCCACAGAGCAACCAGCCCTAGAGGTTCTGTGAGGGACACAGAACCCATTGGTCTTGGAACTAATAAACCAGAACTTCCTTCTTAGACCCAAACCGTCCCAGCAGCAGCCTCACTGCACTTCACTGCAGGAAAGTGAGGCTTTTACCAAGTTCCCCTCCCCGCAGGTCTATTGGGAATCCCCAGGGACTGCCCACATGTTCCACAAATCTGTCCCGCTTATCACCTGCCACCTCAACCGCCATCTGACCCGAGCAGCACCCCAGGCCATTACTCCATCCTCTTGCTGCCCTGAAACCGGACTCTCCAGGCAGCTGCTGTTGCCTGAGCCTCACCTCCAGCCCGGGCACAAATCTTTCCCTTAATTCCCCTCAGTGTCTGTTAATACCGGACTGGAACATTGGAGATTTTATGGAAGGCCAGGGCCTAGCCAAAGGTAATGCAACTCGGAGAACCCAGAGGTTGGAGCCTCCATAAGACTGTTCCTGGGCCCAGGGCTTTGATCTGACTTGCTCATCTCAGGCCTAGTTGTCAGGAGTCAGTTTTCCCCTGCACCGGGCATAAGCCCAACCCCTACCTCCCAAAGATCAAGGAAAGGGAAGATTTTCCTGGGGTGGGGAGGAGGGTTTCTCAGAAATGCAGAAATTTATTTCCACCTACAAAAAGACAAACTTTATTTATGTTTTATTTTTTTAAGATTTTATTTATTTCTTTGAGAGAGAGAGAGAGAACACAAGTGGGACGGGAAGATACAGAGGGAGAAGGAAAAGCAGGTTATTTGCTGAGCCAGGAGCCTGATGTGTGGCTTGATCCCATGACTCTGGAATCAGGACCTGAGCTAAAGGCAGATGCTTAACTGACTGAGCCACCTAGGCACCCCTAATTTTTTTTAAGACAAATTTTAAATCGTTAGACTGTCCTAAGGTCGCCATATCTGAAGAGGATTGCTACTTTACCACTGTTTCACCCCAGGGCCTTTAAAATTTTCTAAAACACAATGAATGTTCTATCTCCTCAAGCTGAAGTGAACACCCCGCACACACCAGAAAAATAGAAACAAAAATAAAACAGTGACATCAAAAACGATAGCTTGAATTTTTTAAAACATCTTCTTCTCCTTCTTTGAAGCATTGGTGTTTTGCGAATACATCTTGGCCAATAAGCACATGAAAAGAGGCTCAACGTCACTACTCCTGAGGAAAATACAAAATTAATACCACAATGAGATACCACCTTAGCACTCACACCCACTGGGATGACTGATCAAAACAGAAAGTAACAAGTGTTGGCAAGGATGTGGGGAAATCAGAGCCCTTGTGCACTGTGGGTAGGGAATGTACAATGGTACAACTGCTGTGGAAAATGGTGTGGAAGTTCCTCAAAAAATTAAATATAGAATTATCATATGATCTAGCAACACCACTTCTGGGTAGACACCCAGAGGGATTGAAAGCAGGATCTTAAAAAATATCTGTACTCCCATGTTCAGTGTGGCATTATTCACAATAGCCAAGAGGTAGAACGAACTCAAGTATCCATCACTGGATGAGTGGATGAACAAAATGTCGATCTACCCATACAATGGAATGTCATTCATCCTTGAAAAAAAAGAAAATTCTGACATAAGCCACAAGGATGAAACTTGAAAACACTACACTATGTGAATAAGTCACCAAAAGACAAATATTGTATGATTCCACTTGTATGAGATACCTAGAACAAATTTATAGAGACAAAAAGTAGAATGGTGGGTTCTAGGGGCTGGGGAGAGGGAGGATGAGGAATTAGTGTTTCATGGGTAGAGTTTCAGTTTGGGAAGATGAGAGAAAGTTCTGGGGACAGATGATGGTGATGGTCACACAATGTTAGTTTAATACTACCGAACTGTACACATAGATATCATTGAGATAATAAATTTTGTGTGATTTATATTTTACCACAATTGAATTTTTTTTTAATAAATAACAAGAGGGAGAATGAGGGAGGACCAGTCTCAGACACAATACCTCATAACAGAGACATCTATCCTCATAGAACATGAAGCTCAGGGGGACCTTTAAGTCACTGTTCTAGGAAGACCTTCCAGTAGATGGCAAAGAGAGGCAAGATTGGGTTATCGCAGTTAAGGATGCATGGGTAAGGGAAAAGCATGCAAAACCACAGATCAGTGCTGTCCAAAGGAACTTTCTGCAAGAGTGGAGATGTTCTCTGTACTCTGCACCTGTGGCCACTGTGTACTTAACATAGCAAGTGTGACCAAGAAGCAAATTTTAGCATTTCCTTTTAATTATTTTAAGTTTAAATAGCCACACATACCTGGTGGTTCTCATACTGGGCAGCACATAATGGTCTAGATGGCCACAGACACCAGACCTCTTTGGAACACACAGCAGCTCTGGTGGGTGCCGTAGAACCGAGGTGACTGTCCTTGAACACACCTCGGTTGCCCCCAGCTCCGGGCTTTACCATCATGGTGGCCCACGTCTCCGTCTCAGCGCTGTGCTCCTCTGTGAACTGCATGTGATCTTCCTTTCCTTTACTCAGCGCTCCATCTCCTTCTGTTCACTGTTGTCTGTGGAGGACCCTTTCTAGTATGCCCACCCAGCATCACCAGTACCTACTCCAATCCTTCCAAGTACCCGGCAACTCACTGGACTGTTCTGTTGGAAAGAATTTTTTCCCAAGTGACCGAAACCTGTCAAAAACGAAGATCTTGCGTGCCTGGGTGGCTCAGTGGGTTAAAGCCTCTGCCTTCAGCTCAGGTCCCACATCTGGCTCTCCACTTGGCAGGGAGCCTGCTTTCTCCTCTCTCTCTGCCTGCCTCTCTGCCTACTTGTGATCTCTCTCTCTCTCTCAAATAAATAATAAAAAAAATCTTAAAAAACAACAACAACAACAACAACAACAAAAAACGAAGATCTTGGACAAATGGTTAATAACTGAAGGACTAAAGCAAAGCTCCCATCCTTCCATCATTGTCTACCCTGAGAGGAGATGTGTGTGACCAGTGGCTCCAAGCCAGACCTGGCTTGCAGATGTATTTGGGGTTGGACCACATAGTTCCCAACATTAAAAAACTAGGAGAGTTCACATAAAAATTCAAATCTTGGGGGGGTGCCTGGGTGACTCAGGTAGCTGGGTGTCTGCCTTTGGCTCAGATCATGATGCCAGTGTCCTGGGATCAAGCCCTGCATCGGACTCCCTGCTCATCAGAAAGCCCACTTTTCCCTCTCCTTCTGCTGCTTGCCCTGTTTGTGCTCTCTTTCCCCATCAAATAAATAAATAAAATATTTTTTTTTAAAAATCATATTTTGGATCCCTTTGAGAAACAGGAAGTCCTGGCAATGTTAAGCCTGCTTCCCTGCCCCCCACTGAACAACAGAGCACATGCTCTCCATGTGCTGTGGCCCCCAAGAGGCTGGTTCACTCATTCACAAGACAGGCCTGGCCCCCGTGAGAATTTGCGTTGGACACCCCCACTGGAGAAAAAACTGAGGAATCACATCGAACGAGTCATTATAGGTCCCCTCCCATCTCTAGCTCCCCAGAGGGCACAGAAAGTCTATTCCTCTTTTGTATTCCTAACACCTAGTGTGAAATCTTGAACACAATAGGTGCTCAATATATATTCATTAACCTGAAGTGAGATTTAAAAACAAAAAGAGATTCCTGGATTACACAATGTCCCTAAGTGGTTATCAAGCCTAGAAAGCATCCATGATTTACCCATATGTCATGCTTGAGACAAAAATCATATTCCCAGAACACTGCTCTCCTCTACACTCTGGTTTCTCTGTGGTCTCAAAGGACATTGTTGTGACAGGGTCATACGTCCAGGGTGATGCAGCAGCCTGGACCCCCAAAGTCAACACGCTAGCAAGGTTCCAACACTGGGGCCTTCCCGGTGGGGTGCTCAGCCTTCTTTCTCCAGAGCACACAGCCAATGCCCGTGCAAGGGGAGCCATAAAAGGTTGTGAAAGCTATTTTTAAACTTCCAAAGACCATACTGCACATTGATAATGGGAGCGTCTAAGTGCCCCGGTGTTATGGCCCCAGTCAGCACGCCACCTAAATGCTGAAGATAATAATCTTGCCTTTCATAGTCGCCCGTTGAAAAGGAGCCCTGTTCAATGCAGTGTTGCATTAAATGGAGTTGCTTTTAAATAGGCGAGGGCTCTATTTCTTTATGAAGAAAATCTCTGTGAATCACCATCTCCCTGCAGTGACACATTCGTGTATTCAACTGGATGCTTCACTGGGTTTTTGTGTGTGTAAGCTGAAGCTGAAATATTTTACTAAATATAAATATCTCTAGACGGCCGGAGGTTATTTTCCACCTCTTTTCTCCTCCTTATCCATTTCCTTTCTCTTGTCCTATGGGTTAGAAGCTAGTTCCTCTTTCTTATACCTTATCTAGTCTTCAATGTTCATTGGAGAACTTGCATAACTCCTGGGTCCTATTGGGATCCTGGCCATAAATCTCAAATAATGACCACAATGACGCAGCAGCTGCTGGGGAGCCCGGCACTAGTATAGGGATATGCTTTTGCATCTATGAAAATACCCCATTTTTAATCAAGACGTGTCAATAAAATAGAAGCAGCGGCCAAACAAAGCGAAACCAAGAGATACACAGAAAGAAGTCGGACATTGTTTGAATACTTTTAAGAGTTGCATGGTCCTAAGAGAAACATTCTGTGAAAAAGAACACCAGTTTACTCTCCGTTCAAAGGTCCTCTGGAATTAGAAAAGACCTTCCTATTACCTTAAGAGCCAAAGAAATACAAAATGCAATCGATTGTTCAGCCTGGCGGTAAATGTTCAGGCCATGGGCTGTAAATAGGCCTACCCCAATATGTTCCCTCAGGGTCAGAATAAGAACCGATTCAGTATTCCAGGACTGAGAGCTGTTTCCCAATATTGCTCGAAGGGCACTGCTGTTTCCTTAGTAGGTCAACCCTGTGCGATCCCAGGAAGATTTAAAATTTCCTATAGAAGCTACTGATATTTTTGTGTTAGGGAGGAAGCTATGTATATTTGGTGTTTGTCTTCTTTTGTTTGGGCTGCTATGACAGAAGTCCACAGACTATTCCTTACAGTTCTGGAAGCTGGGAAGTCGACCATCAAGGCATTGACAGATTTCACATCTGCTGAGAACCTGCTTCCTACTTCAAAGAAGGCGGACTTCTGGCTGTGTCCTCATAGGGTGGAAGGGGCAAGGGAGCTCTCTGGGGCCTCTTTTATAAGAACACTAATCCCATTTGTGAGGAGTCCACTCCCATGACCTCATCACCTACAAAAGACTCCATCTCCACATATACCATCACACTGGGGGTTAGGGGGTCAATGTAGGAATTTGGGGAGGGGGGACACAAATGGATAGCATTCAATGGATAGAAGTACTCTAAAAAATTTTGCAAAGTTTAAGGTAATATGGCCATGGAGTGCCTGGATGGGAGGCTCAGTCGGTTGAACATCTGCCTTCAGCTCAGGTCATGATCCCAAGGTCCCAGGATCAAGCCCCGTGTCCAGCGCCCTGCTCAATAGGGAGTCTGCTTCTCCCTCTCTCTCTGCCCCTCCCCGCTGCCAATTTTCTGTCTCTGAAATAAAAAAATGTTTAAAAAAGAAATAAAATAATATGGCCCATTAGAATAACAGTTCAGCTTCATAATGGCAATTTAGAATACATACCTGAGTAATTGATTTAGGTTTATGACTTTAGGTTGAAATCCTACTATTTCTACAATTCTACAATACTACAAGTATTTTAGCCCCACCATATTGACACATTTATTAGATTTATAAAAATCACCTAAATGTTTCCAGCATTTTGTCAATTGGATAATTTAAGTACTTAAAGAAACGTAATATGTTAAGTTTATAAATGTAGTTTAAAATACACAAAGAGGTTCAATAGACTGAGCTTATGATATATGAAACAAGCATCATTCAGAGGCCCTTTTCTTTTTCTTTTTCTTTTTTTAAAGATTTTATTTATTTATTTGACAGAGAGAAACAGCTAGAGAGGGAACGCAAGCATGGAGAGTGAGAGAGGGAGAAGCAGGCTTCCACTGAGCAGGGAGCCCAATGCAGGGCTCCATCCCAGGACTCTGGGATCATGACCTGAGCTGAAGGCAGACGCTTAACGACTGAGCCACCCAGGCACCCCCAGAAGCCCTTTTCAAATGATCGTCAAAACATGCTGGAATGAGAACTAGAATAGTAAGATTCTTTTTGTTGGCTTTTTTTTTTTTAAAGTAGGCTCCACACCCAGCACGAAGCCCAATGTGGGGCCTGAACTCATGACCCTGGGTTCATGACCTGAGCCAAGATCAAGAGTCAGACACTTAAAAAAATTTAAAATTTAAAAACATTTTACAAAAAGAGTCAGACACTTAATCGACTGAACCACCCAGGCGTCCCAGTAAGATTCTTAAATTAAACTTAAAAACTCGAGAAGGATCTAGATTTCTAAATTTATAATTGCAGTAAATAAAATATTAGTTCATAAAGCTGAAATAAACTACAGAACTGTCTTTCATATACAAAATAACAGCCCTTGGGGATATCCAAAAGCATAATTTGGGGTCCTACCCCAAACGTCTAAAATGGACCCTACAGCAATAGCTTGAGAGAATCTTGTTACCATTCAGACTGCCTCATGGCATTACTGTCCATGCCAAAATCGCCCACTCCTACCCCCAGAGGGCTCTCAGGGTCAAGGATCTAAGAGTGAGCTTTCCACCCAAAAGCCTGTCCAGGCGTCAGGCAGCAGCACTGAAATTGAAAGTTCCCTATACATCTCCAGAAGAAGAATTTCTTCCCCAGTGCCCCTGAGCCAAAAGTTTTCTCAAAGGCTAGAGAATCCTTACAAGATTAGAGAGACTACACACATGACCTGACTGACTTACTTGCCTATGTCAGGAAGAAAAATCTTTTGCTCTACCCTCTTAGGTTCATGACCTGGAGGCTTGCAAATTAACTAACAAAAGTCAGATTCACAGAAGGAAAGGAACACACATATTAATCATATTTTAGGTGCACAGGAGTTCATAGGAAAGAAATGAGACTCAAATCCAAGTGATGAGACTCCAGGGCCTATATACCATTTAACAAAGGAGAAGGGGTTTGGGGCTTCAAGAGATAAAAAATTACAGGAAAGTGACTAGGAAGTATACACACAGGAGAAGTGATGATGGTCGGGGTTATTTTAGTAAGGTTTGTTTACGTGGATTTATTCCAATGCCAGCTCTTCCTCTCCAGTGACAGGTTGCTCTCCTCTTGCTAGTAAGCCAGAAGAGGACACCTTCACTGAGGGAAATCTAAGCCAGTTTTAGGCAGAAGAGGGGAGAGAAGAGAACCCTCCCTGCCTCCACTGATTCTCAATTGCTTTCAGCTCAAAATAATACTTATGCTGAAGTGGCCTATTTAGGGCTATACACACTGATCCCCTTCATCTGGTAGGTTGTAAGGGTTTAATAAATGTGTATTTCCTGAATGTGTGAGAAAGCTACACACTCCTTTGCAAATGACGAACAAATGTGAAATACAATATGGAAATCTGACTCCCAGCCCGGTTGCTGACACATCGAATATTGGAAGGCCATGGTGCCTTCATGTGGATCTTTGCAAGGGTTAATGACGGCTTCTTCCAATCTCAGTGTAGCAGCTGCAGATGACATCAGATTTTCTGCCACAATGACTTCCATCAAAACAATGAATCCATCAAGGGTAAGGCCAAGGCACCATTTGGGGCTCACAGGGAAGGACTGGGCAGAGCGTTCCCAACAAATGAGATTGGGAGAGATTTTCCCTGCTGCAGGAGAGAGAATACCTAAGAACATGAATGTCTCAGGCATTTTCACAAAAGAACAGCAGCCTGTCTCACTGGGAAAAGAACACACAGAGCAGACATCAAGAAGCACAGGGCGAGTCTATTTCAGCCCAATGTTGAGACACCTCAGAACACTGGGATTTCGTGCAATTAGTTTGAACAACAAATGTGCATGCACTTCCCCAGGTCTTCCTTCTCTCAGGTGCTCTGGTTGGGTGAAATAACAGGCTTCACACATGGATGCAATCACCACAGTCCTAATAAAACACCCATTCTGACTAGCGGGGCGCCGAGGTGGTTCAGTCTCTTAAGCGTCTGCTTTTGGCTCAGGGCATGATCCCAGGGTTCCGTGGGGGAGTCCCGCATTGGGCTCTCTGCTCAGTGGGGAGTCTGCTTCTCCTTCTTCCTCTCCCTCTGTTCTATCTCAAATAAATCTTTAAAAAAAAATCACATTCTGCAATATTGAACAGTCCTTTTCCTTGAGACACTAAAAGCCTGGGAAACAACCCCGGCCTTCAGGGTGGCTGCAGGAATATCCCGCCCTCTTCAATCAGACAGCAGGCCAGGGGCGCGTTGGGGTTCCTCTGCACCCTCTGCGCATGCGTGCAGGTGCCCTCTGGCGTGTGGCCACAGTTCCGCGGGCTGCCTTGGCAGTCCCCCACCCCTGGCCCCTGCTTTTCCAGAAAGCCTCGGGACAGGTAATTTCTTCGTTGTTCTGGGCTCATCATATTCAGTTAATTCCCTACAGTCGTTCCCTCTCCGTAATCACTCTGAAGAGACCAAGAAAGTGATGCAACTTCTTCTCTTTCTCTCTCAATCACCTGCACCGCTTTTATCTGCCTTCAGCAGCCACTCCCCAGACTCCAGAAAGTGCCAAGGGCTCTGTGAGTCCCCAGGGGGGAGGCGGGGAACACTCACATTTCTCTTGCAAAAAGTGAACCAAAGGCCCAGGTGATAAAGTGTCTTTCAATTACTTCCCGTAAACCAACCCTGAAATGCAAAGTTAGGTCTCCTCATGGGCCAACCTGCAGGAGATTCCATCTGTAACTAACAAGGCCCTTAGACTCTCTGCTGTCATCCTGGTGTTTTCTTTGTTATGGAACAAGCAGGCTCCCATCTTTTTTTTTTTTTTTTTTTTTTGAGAGAGAGAAAAGGGGGTGGGCAGAGGAAGAGGGAGACAGAGTCTCAAGCAGACTCCCCGCTGAGTGGGGGCCTAAGGCAGGGCTCCATCCCAGGACCCTGAGATCACGACCTGAGCTGAAACCAAGAGTCCAGCACTTAACTGACGGAGCCAAGCGGCGCCGCAAGCAGGCTCCGATGTTAGAGGTTCAGCAGCCCTTCCCATAAAACGCGGGGCCAGGCTGGAACAGAATAAGGGCTAGGTTCTCAGTGAAACCTGTTTCAGAATCACCCAGGCAGCTTAGTAAACATGCAAATTAAAAAAAAAAACAAAACTCCTGTATCACACCCGACCTACAGGAGGCTCTGCATTTTTAACTAGTGCCCTCTGATAAGTCTTGGGCATAATAAAATTTGAAAACCATGGATATAAAAAGTTTCCAACTCTAGGGCAAGGGTCACACAGTCCTCACAAGGAGAAATCAAGATGTCTACTGTTTTCAGCTGTAGGAGTGCAGACTCTGAGACCTCTGGGAAACACGGACCAGTGCCCCCTCCTTCACCTGGAGTGTAGATGTAAATTCACATCCAGCTGATTCTACTCCACTGGTCTAAGGTGGGCAAGTGGCCCCCACCGCTGGAGTAGAGCTGGAGGATTAGTTTATAATCCCAATAGCCCGAGTTAGATAAGGTGCACCAGGAAGTTGCTCAAACTCAAAAAAAAAAAAAAAAAAAAACCACCTTGAAACCTGCCAAACTCCCCTTTAAAATGCAAATACTCCCCAGTAGCTAAGTATATTGCCACTTATTTGAATCAGATTGCTTTCTTCTTAGCTGAACTCAGCCCCAGATGGTGGAGGTTTTAACTGGAGGGAAGGAGATAGGAGTAAACAGGCCTGAATAGGATCTGCCCCTGAGGGCCTCAAGAGAGGGCAAGCAAGGGTTTTTGCTCCCAGGAGGAGAGAGGCCAACAGGTGTGAGAGGTTGCTGGAGAGAAGGGAGTCAAAGGCAGATTTGCCCTCATTGCAATACTTATTTTAATAGGGAGCCTACGGTGTGGCCAGCACTGGGCCAGTCCCTGGGACGCTCTCAGGAACAAGACGGAGTCCTGTCCCCGCAGGATTAGATGCCCAGCGAGCTGGCCTCCAGCACTGAGCGGGGATAAGCCACCACTTGGCACCGTCAAGCTCTTGGAGCTGAGCCATTGGTTGGTGAAACCAGCCTAAGCCATAGCAAGGCAAGATCTTAGTCAATGCTGGAATGTCTGAAAACAATGAGGGATATACTAAAATGCACAAGAGCCAGCCTGGATCATGGTCCATTTGACTCCCATTGATAAAGGCTTTGAAAATTACAATAACCACCTGCCGGCTAACACCCTGGGGTCCGCAGGCTCCATTTTAGTCATTAGAGTTTGTCAAATATCCAGTCCCTCTTTAAGAATTCCACACATGGCATTCTCTAGAGAATATAGTGACTGTAAGAAAGTTTAAAACCATTCATTTGTGCCATTTAAATCAAAATCTTAAATTAAGGAAAAGTCATAGAAGGAATAGAAAAAATTCTTCCTTTCCCCTCTTAGGGTCAGTGTGCCTGCAAATTAAATTAACAAAGATTAACAGAAGAATAGGCATATGATTTTTGTTGATGTTAATATTTTAATACACACAGGGGCTTCACAGAAAAGTGGAAACCCAATGTTAACAAAGGATGATAAATTGTGGAGAACTGATTAGACTAAGGAAAGGGGGTTTGGGCTTCTAGAACTAATAAATTGTGGGGAGGAGACTAGGATATACTGGGGGAAACTAATGGAAGTTATTTTAGTAAAGTCTGTTTATCTGTTTATGTAGATTCACCTTGGCCTTGACAGCCCTTCTATGGCAATAAAAGGTGCTCTTCCCTTCCTGGTACAAGGACTGCACCTTTCTCACAGGAAATTTATATCCTGCTTTTAGGCAGGTGGGGGACGGCAGAGAGCTCTTCCTGTGTCCACTGTTTCTCGGTTGCCTTCAGCTCAAAAGAAGCCTTATGCCAAGTGGCATATTTGGAAGTGGCTTACTCTCATCACCTTCAGCCATTAAGGTCTTTGCTGTGCCCTATAACTCAAGTTCAAAACCCACCCGTCCTTATGGAGGTGATGACAGTGGCTCAGCTTCCCTCCTTCACTCCCAGACAGAACCAATTTGTCCAGCTTTCCTCCTTCAAGCTCTGGCTTCCACGCCCAATGCACCTGTGCTTCCCACACCCTCTTCCAGCTCAGCCATGGCCCTCCTTGGCCTGTGACCTATTACATATCCCATCTCCACCCAAAGTTGTTCTGCACTTTGTAAGTTATAGGTAATGTCTCCGCTCCTGACCCCTCTTTCCCTCTCTGCCACCACGACGCGGTCTAACTTGTTTTATAATAAAAGCGTCATCCTCCCTACTAGCGACTTTGGGATAGGTTCAAGTCCTACTTCATCCGCTGACTTTGTGGAAGTCATTTAAACCTCTTAAATCAACCTCAGTTTACAAATGGGAGAAAGACTAGCCCCTCATGGAACTGATATAAGGACTAGACCAGATATTGCAGTGTTGCCGTAGTTCTTTGTGATGCCCTGTTAATTTTGTATGGAATCTGTTTAGGGCTTTAGCTGTCTTTCTTTTGCACCAACTCGTTTCTGAAGGCCCTCCTATGTACAGTTCCAGTGCTGTTTGAGGCCCCCCTCATTCCTCTGACAAGGATTTCGAACACTTACTAAGTTCAAGACAGTGTGCTGGGTAAGGAGTCAGCCAAGCATGCCGGCTATTTTTGTAAAGCCAAGAGCTAAGAATAGCTTTTACATTTCAGAGTGGGTTGAATAGTGTCCTCCTAAAATTCATGTTTACCAGAGACTTCTGAACATGACCTTTTTGGGAAATAGGGTCTCTGCAGATACAGTTAAGGATTTTGATATAGATTCATCTTTCAAAGGGAACATGGTCCTGCCGGTACTTTGATTTCAGACTCATAGACTCCAGAAAGTGAGAGAATAATATTTGTTGTTTGGAGGCTGAACCAATCATGGTAATTTGTTACGGCAACCCTCGGAAACAAACACACTTTTGAATGGTTGAGGAAAAAAAAGTCAAAAGAAAAATGATGTTTCCTGATACATGAAAGTTATAGGCAATTGAAACTGCATTATCCATAAACAAGGATGACTGAAACAGAGACACACTCGCTTATTTAGTATTCTTTTGTGCTACAACAATAGCAGAGGCGAGGAAGTGTGACCAAGATCGGATGGTCAGCAAAATCTAAAACAGGTACTAGCCGCCTCTTTACTAAAAAGTTTACCAATCCCTGCACATCTACATGCCTGAGATTAAGATAAATATAATCCCTGTCCTCATGCAGATTGTATGATGGCAAGGAAAGTAGATATTAAGCAACTGATTACAAAATTGGCTAATTACAACAGTGATCTTTATAGTCATTAATGATGTTGTAAATGGAGAATAAAGCAAAAGTCGGGGGGGAAGGGATATGCAGAATCCAATAATATGGCATCCTCACATGTGTAAGAGAAACCAACCCATGTAAAATGAGTTCAAAAAGGTTAGGAAAGAATCCAATGGAATGTTACTAAAGAATCTTCAGTGTCCATTCCAGTTACCTATGGATGCTCACTTAACCTTGCCAAACAGAAGAATAAAACACAGCACGTTTATCATACTTGAGGGTTTTGAAAAGTCAGGAATTCAGTCAGTAAACCAAAGTAATGATGTGTCTCTGCTCCACAATTTCTGGAGCCTCTGTTAGAATCCAATGGTGAGAGGCTGGAATTTTCTAGAAGCTTCTTCACAGAAATGTTTGGCCCCTTGGCTGGAATGATTCAAGGCCGAACCAGGACCAGCTCCCATATACCTTCAGCTTCCATGCAACATGGCAGCCTCAGAGTAATCAGACCTCTTTACATGGTGGATCACATTTCCAAGAGCAAGTGTTCCAGTGAACACAGTAGAACCTACACATCTGGTAATGAGTAGCCTTGGAAGTTACCACTTCCGTGGCACTCTTCTTGCTGAAGTTGACCCAAAGCCTGCTCAGCTCCAAGTAGAGGGTACATAGATCTTGACTCTTGGTGGAAGGTATATCAAAGAATATCAAAGAACATGTTTTAAAATGACCAGGGTCAGATGGGAAGACATTAAGATATTTTAGGAGAGTCAGAGAAATGCCATATCCCACCAAACATTGAAGAAATTATCCTCAAGCTGGGATGAGCACAGAAGATTAAAACCAGACCCAAAAAATGGGCAATAAATAGTTGCAGCAAAGAGAAGCTATCTGTGAAAACAACACCTTAGTTATGGAGTCCAGGTTACAATAATGGTAAAAATGGCTTACTGAGCCCATAAATGCCATGGGCAAGAATCAAGCTTTTTTGGTTCAGCCTTCCATCTCTCTGGTTGCAAGGCAACATCAGTGTACTGAGACAGCACTCCTCACTTGCTTGAAAAAGTCCCTTTTTTCTTAGTGTGAAATGATCTTCTAACATCGAGAATGTTTAGAATTAATGAAGTAAACCCAACCCATGGTATTAATACTTTTATGTTAAACTTGGGAATAACATGGGTACATATGAAGCTTGTGTGGTATTTGAAAGAATCTAGCAAATAGGGCGCCTGGGTGGCTCAGAGGGTTAAAGCCTCTGCCTTCGGCTCAGGTCATGATCTCAGGGTCCTGGGATCGAGGCCCGCATCGGGCTCTCTGCTCAGCAGGGAGCCTGCTTCCTCCTCTCTCTCTGCCTGCCTCTCTGCCTACTTGTGATCTCTCTCTCTCTGTCAAAGAAATAAATAAAATCTTTAAAAAAAAAAAAAAAAGAATCTAGCAAATAAAAGTATTTGGCAGGTGGGCTTTGCGATTCTGATTTAAGATGCATAACTGATGCAATGATTTCAACTTAGGGTTTCTGGTTGGTTGCTCACCCTCCCTCAAGCCTTTGCTCAAATGCCTCCTTCTTGGGGAGCCTTGACCATGCAATTTAGTTCAGTTGTTCCCTCTCCACCACAATGCCAATCCCCCTAACCCTGCTTTCTTCTTCCAAAAACACTTACCCCCTTCTAACATGCTACTTAACATACATATTCATTATTTACTGCCTTTTCCTCTAACTAGAATGTAAACTTCAGGGAGCAAGAACTTTGTTTTGGAGGCGCCTGGGTGGCTCAGTTGGTCAAGCGACTGCCTTCGGCTCAGGTCATGACCCCGGAGACCCGGGATCAAGCCCCGCATCGGGCTTTCTTTTTTTTTTTTTTACTTGATTTTATTTATTTGACAGAGAGAAACACAGCCAGAGGGGGAACACAAGCAGGGGGAGTGAGAGAGGGAGAAGCAGGCCTCCCGCGGAGCAGGGAGCCCGATGTGGGACTCGATCCCGGGTCTCCGGGATCATGACCTGAGCTGAAGGCAGTTGCTTAACCAACTGAGCCACCCAGGCGCCCCCGCATCGGGCTTTCTGCTCGGCGGGAGGCCTGCTTCTCCCTCTCTCACTCCCCCTGCTTGTGTTCCCTCTCTCGCTGTGTTTCTCTCTGTCAAATAAATAAATAAAATCTTAAAAAAAGAACTTTGTTTTGCCCACAGATGAGTCTCAAGCACCCAGCCCAAGAAAACTATAGTAAGTTTGCAACAAATACTTGTGGAATGTGTTAAATTAAATATTCCTGTTTGTAAATAACTGCGGAGCATTTGAGAGAACTTAAGATTTCCCCTATAAACTTAAGATGTATAAATTTAATTTATTCAAATTATAAAAACTATTTAAATGCTTGGGAAGGTTTTGTTTGTTACTCAGGTCATTGATGTGCTTAAAAAGAAAACCGAGGGACACCTTGGTGGCTCAGTGGGTTAAGGCCTCTGCCATCGGCTCAGGTCATGATCTCAGGGTCCTGGGATTGAGTCCCGCATCTGGCTCTCTGCTCAGGGGGAGCCTGCTTCCCAGTCTTTCTCTGCCTGCCTCTCTGCCTATTTGTGTATTTGATATCTCTCCCTCTGTCAAAGGAATAGATAAAATCTTAAAAAAAAGAAAGAAAGAAAGAAAGAAAGAAAGAAAGAAAGAAAGAAAGAAAGAAAGAAAACCGAACATATTAAATTTGTAAATACAGCCAGAAGTGTCTAAAGAATATAATGAACTAATTTACAAAAAAACTCTTGGGGGTATAAATATCTGCTAGAGTTATAACTAGAAGAGTAAGATTTGTAGGTTATATCTTTTGATTTTAAGTAGGTCCCACACCCAACATGGGGCTTGAACTCACAACCCTGAGATCAAGAGTTGCACTCTCCAGTGACTGAGCCAGCCAGGCAACCCCAAGTTGCTTTTTTTTTTTCTTCTAACGCTAAGAAATCCAATGTTACTTTTTTAAAACCCCAAAGCAGTTGTGAAAGATGGTCATTAGTCATCATATCTAAAATCCACCATAAGGAACCCATATACATCCAAATCATATCATCTAGTATTAGAAAGAAGTCCAGAGTGACCCACCCTAGCTGTGTGCGTTGTAAAACTGACCAAAACAGATACGGTCCAGCAGAATTCAGGTTGTGACCTATGTGAGAGTGAGCCGCGCTCTTGTAACCTCACTACTAAATTATAGAGAAAGGCCAGTCACAGATCAAATTCCGCTACCCATACTGACATTTCATAAACTTTTATTAGCAAGCAAGCAAAATGCATTTTCTAGAAATCTTTCTGTATGCCCAAAGGGTCGCTGCTCTCTGTTCTTTCAGATGAACAAGCAGTTCGCTTCCTGTCACCTTGTCGCTGGCGTCACACAGCCGCCCAAAACCCTCCAGACCAGGCACAGGGTCCCAGGTCACCCTTCCTTACATTCATCAAGCTAATCCACATGCCGTGATTTCCGTCATAGAACCCCAGGTCTAACATTCACTACACCAGTGAGAAAAGCAATTGGCATTGGCACATGTGTCAGATGCAGCCTCCGTGCAAATCGAGGGCTGGAGAGATCCCTGCCCCAACCGCAGACAGCCTCCCTCCCTACCAACTCCACACACGCCCTAAGGAAGTGCCTCTCCACTATCCCGCTTTACCTCCTCAAAGGCAACTGCGTTCCAACTGTGGATTGCGACACCGCCAACATGAACAGACCTCGCTTCAAAGTGCTGGGAGAACTTGAGAGGAAGAAGCTTTAGATAAATCCATTAGCTTGTCAGAAACTTCTGTCAAACTGCATCACTGCCTACATTCTTGCATAACGAAGTATCTTCTCTTTGTCTTCCAACCGGTGGCTCCGAAGCTAGTCACAAATTAGCATGTGCTTTCCAACTGTTCCACATGACAGCCGAGGAATATTTTACAATACTAAACAAGTCATATTACCGTTAAATATCCAAATGTATGTTTGTAGGAGGATAAGGACCCTGATACCAGCTCAGTGATAACTGATTCTCAACACCAGCCACAGGATGGACAGAGAACAGCAGACATCAAATTGTCTTACTTTTCCGTAACAACACTGCGCAAGATGTTAACTTGATTTTTGACAACAGAAATTCCCAATGTTGTAAGTGATATTTATTTTAATTTTGGTAATAAAAGTTCAATAATTATTTTGATGTTCAAAGCCTTTAGCCACTTTAATAATGATTTGAATTCCTGCCTTTGGCTTTTAAATAATTTGGAATTTTAGGGAGAAAACTTGCGATGAAAGTTGGAGAAATAATTTTAATTTCTGAATTTTTAGCATTATGAATGCTAATGTGATGAAAATACATTCGAAATGTTAAAATAGTATCACCATCCACAAAACACAAATTATGTGAAGATCATGAATATAACAGAATAAGTGATTTCGCTGAGACAAAGATGAGAAAAAAATCAAATGCTGGGGAATCGCTACGTAATGTTTATGAACTATGCGCATCTTTGTGTCATCACTGATCCAAATACCTCTAGCCCATCATAGAACACTCTGACATGGGCAATCATAATTCAATTCCGTTGGCTTTGATATATTGCCAACGTGTAGTCATACAAAAACCTCAGCTTTATACCTTTGATTGTTAATGGCAATATATTTGACAAGACTAAAGATAAAAAATAGATTATTTAGCAGATTATTAGTTATGGACTATAATTTTTAAATGTTTAGATACAGGGTCCTGGGCCCTCTGGGTGCACGCTTGCCCTGGGCATGCTTGCCCAAATGTTAGGGGCATCTAAACGTCAGGCCTGGAGGAGAAAGTTGGTTGACCTGGCACCCCAGCAGCTGGCTTCGACTGAGGGTACATTCCTGTGTAGAAAGGTGGACACCCTATGTGGAAAAATTGGACTCCTGTGACCTGCTGGTGGGAATGTAAAATGGGGCAGCCACTCTGCAGAACAGGAAGGACGCTCCTCAAAAATTAAACATAGAATTACCACATGATTCAGCAACTCCACTTCTGGGTATACCCAAAAGAATTAAAGGCGGAGGGTGCAGGCATCCTGGTGGCTCAGTCAGTGAAGTATCCAACTCTTGATTTTAGCTCAGATCATGATCTCGGTCAAGGTCATAAAATCGAGCCTCGCTTCCAGCTCCATGCTCAGTGGGCAGCCTGTTGGAGCTTTTCTCTCTTTCCGCCCCTTCCCCTAGACACGCGCACGCACACCCACTCTCTCTCTCTCTCTCTCATATACATAAATAAATCCTAAAAAAATGTTTAATAATCAAAAGCAGGATCTTGAACAGATATTTGCACACACATGTTCTGAGCAACAGCATTCACATTAGCCAAAAAGTGGAAGCAACCCCTGTATCTATCAAAGGATGAATGGATAAACAAAATGTGGTCTATTCCTACAGTGGTATATTATTCAGCCTTAAAAAGAAAGGAAATTCTGACCCATGTTACAACATGGATGAACCTCGAGGACTTTAAGCCAACTGAAATGGGCCACTCACAAAAAGACAAATACTGTATGATTCCACATACATGAGATACTGAGAGTAGTTAAATTCTCAAAGAAAATAGAATCATGGCTGCCACGGGTTTAGAGGAAGAAGGATGGTGGAGTTATTGTTCAACCGGTCCATGGTTTCAGCTTTACAAAACAAGGAGGGCACTGTCAATAGGTTACACAGTGCCCACATACTTATCACCACAAACTGTACACTTAAGGACAGTCAAAATGGGTGCACCTGGGTGCCTCGGTCAGTTCAGCGTCTGTCTTCTGCTCAGGTCATGATCCCAGGATCCTAGGATCAACTCCCACATCAGGCACCTGCTCAATAGGGAGCCTGCTTCTCCCTCGGCCTCCGCCGCCCCCCCCCCCGACTTATGCTGGGGCCTGGTGAGCAAGTTAAGAGTGCGTGTTTTATCTGAAGAGCAGCAAGAGGACAAGGAGCACAGGCGTGTAAGGTGTGGAGTCAGTGGCACTGAAGCCACTGCACACAGAGTCATGCTAACTGATATGGTAGGGAACCTAAGTCTGGAAAAGTCCTGGAGGGGGCAATGGATGGCCCAGACCTTGGCCCTGTGAGCCCTCTGTGGCTGACTCTAGCTGCCTCTGCTGATACGGGCAGCAGTGTCCCCCAGCCACTCGACCCCCACCTACATGTCTGCTCGGACCTGCTGGCTCCCAGGGCCTAAACCTCAGCCTGCACCACTCACCACCAAGGGCCCATATTTTGTGGCTCCTGCCCTCCCGTCTCCTTCAAGAGAGGGCTTTGATATCTTCCTCTGGCCTCCAGGACTCCAACAGTGGGGAGACTGCCTCGTGCCCAGACACGCTGGACAACCACTATGGGCCTCTCCAAGTTACCTCTCGAAGTAAATGGACCTCTCCATTTAGCCTCTCCAAGACTCAGAGTCCCTGTATGCAGTGTGGAGATGACCAGCCAGGCCTATCCCATCTCTGAGGCTGTTTTGAGGACCATGTTGGGTGACCCATATTGATACCCCTTATACATCATACAGCCCAATAATGAAAGAGACCACGAAAATGGACCTATGGATTCATCTCCGAATTGTTGCAAGTGCCAGGGAGCACGTCCACTTAACCGGTCCAACGCAGCACCAGGAAGAGGTGGATGTTCTACTGCTGGTGGCAGTTGAATGTGTTGATGGAGATCACAGCTAATCTAACTGCACAAAATAGACGACAGCTTTGACATTCCATGGAATCCATTCCCAAAGCCTCCCAAATGCCCACGTATTCAGCTCCATCTTATAGGTCATCAAGAGTATCAGTTAGACTGCGCTTTGAAAAATGGAGACAACTGTAAGAGACTCTTAACTCTAGGAAACAAACCGAGGGTTGCTCAAGGGGAGGAGGGTGAAGGGATGGGGTAACCGGGTGACCGACATGAAGGAGGGCACAGGATGGAATGAGCAGTGGGTGTTGTATGCAACTGATGACTCACTGACCTCTACCTCTGAAACTAATAATTCACTGTTAATTAATTGATTTGATCTGATTTTTAAAAGATTTTATTTATTTATTTGACAGAGAGCACAGCAATGGCAGGGAGAGGGAGAGGGAGAAGCAGGTGCCCCACCGAGCTTGGAGCCCGATGGGGGCCTTGATCCCAGGACCCTGAGATTATGACCTGAGCCAAAGGCAGATGCTCAACTGACTGAGCCACTCAGGTGCCCCATAATTAATGGATTTTAAATAAAAAGAAAAAAAAATAGGGGCGCTTGGGTGGCTCAGTCGGTTGAACATCTGCCTTTGGCTCAGGTCATGATCTCAGGGTCCTGGGATCAAGGCCCCCATAGGGCTCCAAGCTCGGTGAGGAACCTGCTTCTCCCATTCCTTCTGCCCTTCCTCCTGCTTTTGCACTCTCTTGCTCTCTCTTTCTCTTATGAATAAATACGGTCTTTTTTCTTTTTTTTTTTTTTTAGATTTTATTTATTTGACAGAGAGAAACAAAGCCAGAGAGGGAACACAAGCAGAGGGACTGAGAGAGGGAGAAGCAGGCTTCC
>PITA01019407.1:0-13760 GCA_004023965.1 Spilogale gracilis | reverse complement strand
AAGATTTTATTTATTTGACAGAGAGAAACACAGCCGGAGAGGGAACACAAGCAGAGGGACTGAGAGAGGGAGAAGCAGGCTTCCTGCCGAGCAGGGAGCCCGATGTGGGACTCGATCCCGGGTCTCCGGGATCATGACCTGAGCCGAAGGCAGTCGCCCAACCAACTGAGCCACCCAGGCGCCCCTGGAGGCAGCTTCTTAATTGTGCAGCGCCCCCCACTGCCCCCCCACTGGCCCAACCTCACCTGCACAGGCCCCTTCCCCCATGCCCATCGGGCAGCAAGAGCACACCTGCCACGTGAGAACACAGCTCTCTTCTAACTGTGACAGCACGCATGGGTGCGCAGGGAGGTGCAGAGGAAGATGGTTAGAAGTAAGACAAGGCACTTGTCAACTTTCCTAAGCCTCTCAGAGCCTGAGGAACAAATCATTCAACTTTCATATCCATTTCAATGACGCCAACTCAAATAACACATTTCCCCCACATTCCTTCTGTGATGAGAATGGGAAAGTAAAATTTCTTTGAAGTAAATCCTTTTGATTTTCAAACAAATCCTGTTGGCATCTGGGGCTGCCAGGCCGGCCTCTCCTCAGAGTCAACCCTGGCTTCTCTGTGTTGCTGATTGTCGTCATAATTGTCATTCGTGATGCCCCCGTATTGAGCATTCACCACACCGGCCACTATGTTCAGAGTTTGTGTTCACATCATGTTTCATCTTACTACTAACCCAATAAGGTATGTGTTGTGATTGATTTCCACGTAACAAATGAGGAACCCGGGGCTCAGGGAACTTCTAAATTACCCAAGTTCTCACAAGTAACAGTGGCAGAGCGAGGATTGCCTAGATTTACCTGAAATTAAGAGGTTGGCAGAGTTGGTTTCTTGTGGAAGCCTGAGGAAAATCTGCCCCCATGCCTCTCCAGGCCTCTGGCAGCTGCTGGCAACCCTTCCAATCTTGTCTTGAATTCATAAGACATTCTCCTCCCTGTGTGTGTCTCTTTTTCTGTAAGGACAACAGGGATCGGATTAAGAGCTCACCCTAATCCAGTATGTCCCCATTTTTTTTTTTTTGGTGGGAAAATACATTTAACAAAACTTGCCATTTTTTGTTTTTATTTTTTTTTAAGATTTTATGTATTTATTTGACAGAGAGAAGCACAGCAAGAGAGGGAACACAAGCAGGGGAGTGAGAGAGGGAGAAGCAGGCTTCCCACCGAGCAGGGAGCCCAATGTGGGACTGAATCCCAGGACTCTGGGTCATGACCTGAGCCTAGGGCAGACACTTAATGACTGAGCCACCCAGGCGCCCCAAAACTTGCCATTTGACTATTCTTAATCCAACAACACTCACTACATTGTACAATCATCACTGTGATTTCCAAAGCCCCTAAGTCTCCCCAAACAGAAACCTTATGCATTAAGCAACAACTCTTCCTTCGCCTCTGTCCCAACCTCATATAGCTTCTATTCTACGGTCTCTATGAATTTGCCTACACTAGGTACCTCATGTAACTAGAGTCACCCAATACTTGTCCCCTTGTATCTGGTTTATTTCATGCAGTATAATGTTTCCAAGTTTGATCCATGTTGTTGCAGGAATCAAAACTGCATGGTTTTTGATTGCAGAATGGTATTGCAACATCTGGCCATAGACATTTTGTTCATCCATTCATCTCTTGATGGCACACTTGGGTGGCATCCACCTTTCGGCTATTGCAAATAATTCTGTTATAAACATTGTGATACAAGTATCAGTCTGGGTGTCTTTGATTCTTCTGGGCATATACCTAAGAGTAGAATTGCTGGGTCATATGGTGAGTTTATGTTTAACTTCTTGAAGATCTCCCGTACTGTTTTCCGTAGCAGCTACACCATTTTACATTCCTATCGGCAGTACACACCAACGTTCCAGTTTCTCCACATCCTAGGTCAACACTATTTTCCAGTTACCATCATCATCATCATCATCATCATCATCATTGAGTATGGCCCCATTTTAACTTAACTAATTATATCTGCAAAAATGCTTTTTCCAAAGAAAGTCACATTCTGAGGTTCCGAGTAGACATGAAATTTGGAAGGATGCTATTTAATCCAGTATACATTATCTGACTCCAGAGCCCACACCCATGACCCCTAACAATACCACCTCAATAATGTAGTTAGTCCTCACAGCCCTCTAATGAGCTATGTGTTCTCATCCCCATTTTATAGATGAGCTGATGAGAGTGCTGAATGATGAGGTAATTTGTCCCAGACCATAAATACAGGACAACTGGCTTTAAAGGGGTTTCTCTTGGGACACCTGGGTGGCACAGTCATTTGAGCATCCATCTCTTGATTTTGGCTCAGGTCCTGATCTCAGGGTTTGGGGAACCCTGTGTGGGGCTCTACACTCAGCTCAGAGTCAGCTTAAGATTCTCTTTCCCTCTCCTGCCCCCATCCCCCTGCACATGCTCACGACTATATCACATTCTCTCTCTCTCCCTCTCTAAAGTAAATAAATCTTTTTTAAAAGCGGGGCTTTCTCTTTCTTATTGCCTCATTCTACTGACTTCTTCGTACTCTGCCTGAAAAGTACAGCAACCCCTCATTGCTCCAATAATACCTCCTCACTAATGCCTTCACAAAACCCTCCCTGGTGTAGGCTAGAAACCTCTCTACTAGGCACTTACCCAATAACCTATATACATAGTGTCATTGCATTTAGCACATAGCAGTGTGATTTTATTTTATTTCTGACTCTATTCCTCTAATTTCAGAAATATTTGCCTATTATTATTATTTGACAAGAAAAAGGAGAGGGATTTTGAGCCATTTCAAAATAGGAATCCTGTTTCCCAGGTTTTATTTCAATTTTTATTTAAAGGTACCACTGCCTGGCATCTGACCAAAGAAAAATCTAGGGAATTTACCTAACCAAGCTGTCTACTTGGCTGTGTAATCCAGCATTCTGTCTATGGTTTAGAACTTGCTTCCTGGACACCTGGGTGGCTCAGGGGGTTAAAGCCTCTGCCTTCAGCTCAGGTCATGATCTCAGGGTCCTGGGATCAAGGCCCGCATCAGGCTCTCTGCTCAGCAGGAAGCCTGCTTCCTCCTCTCTCTGCCTGCCTCTCTGCCTCCTTGTGATCTCTCTGTCTGTCAAATAAATAAATAAAATATTTAAAAAAAAAAAAAAAGAACTTGCTTCCTGATCTTTAGCCTTTTACATACATATTCTTCAACTGATGGCTTTGTAACGCTATTGCTCTGATTCCGTGCCTTTACAATACACCCCTGGTAATGTTTAACCCTCCAGGTTATGAGATCTGTAATAAACTTAGATGAAATATTTTTTTAAAGAAATTATCTGCTCAGCAGCACCCACCTTCTTATGCATGCCGCTGGGAACACGGTGGTGCGATTTCTAATCTCAGAGATCCAACAAAATGAATGAGCCACCCTCTTGGTTGTACTGCATACTCAGAGCTGCCTCCAAACGTACTTATTAGTAGTACAATAAATACGAGTTCCCTCCCTTTTCTCCCTCCTTTATTATCTAGCATACAGCTTAAACGCCTATTAAATTCTGTAATTTACTTCACCTTTATATGATTCTAAGAAGTAGCCAAACACCCCAGCAAAGTTGAGGCAACTCTCAGAGCCCTTAATCAGCCCATGAATAATGAAGGAATTAGAGGCACCTGTGGGTACAGAGCAAATCAAATATGCTAATAACCGTCATCGCACAAAGCAGAATGAGGAACTACTAGACAAAAACTGTAAGTGAGTTCCGTTGCTTATGTTGCTATAAAGGTGCCTTCTAAACTAAAGCAAAGCCATTGTGATGTAGCACTTCAAACGCTTCATTAATTCTCCTTCACCTAAAGGAATCAAGCCCAAAATTCTCAGTGAGGCGGTGCTCTCAGCTCCCCCTTCCCATTGCACAGCCCACTCCGAGGGTCTCTTAAACAAGACACGACATTCTCCATCTATAAATGTCCTCCTTTGCCAGACCCATGACCTCCTCTTTATCCTTCAAGGCCTACTTCAGAATTATCATCCCCCAGGAACTTACTATCTAGTCCTCCCCTTCTGGAGAGTTACTCTGTGCTTTATCCCATATTTCGATCATGATTTTTCATCTCATTCTCTAATCCCCTACTTGAGAAACTGAGGGCAGGAAGTCTGTTTTATTAATCTCATTGCCCCATGCCGGACCCCTTGTAGCTGCTTGACAAATGTTTATCAGTTTATGAATTGTTCATTTGAATGCCTCCCCAGTGTTTTTGAGTTCATTTTGCCTATGTGAAAGTTATCTTTAAACATAGCTCTGGGAACTCACAAATTTGTAAGCCAAATTTTTCACATTCTCAACTCTTTTTAAATCTCACAGAAATGCTGGCTATTTTAGAGGAAGTAACCTCATATTTAATCCTCTTTTCAGGGAAGATGTGACTGGGTCTCTGTGCTTTTGCAAAAAGCAAGAATTACACTTATCTCTCCAGCTTATCTTGCTACCCAGCCATTCACCTGTCATTCCCTGACCGCCAGCCTTTGTGCTCGGTGTCTGCTCTTGAGTAGCTTAAAGGAAACTGCTCTCCAGAAAGGAAGAAGAAGAAAGGCCAAAACAACAATTCAAAGACCTTGGTGTTCTGGGTGATGTTCAACTGTCCTAACTGTAGCTGGATAATCTCCAGAAGATAGAAACATCAGGGGAAAAATAAACATGGCACCTTAGTAAGGCACCATGGGAACAAAGGTAAGGTTAAGACACAATTCTAGATTCAAGGAGTGGCCCGAGCCTTTCATTGAGGCATTTTAGGTATTTATACTGGTAGACTGGCCCTGAGGGACTAGACTGGCTTAGATTCCTCTGTCTCACTCCCCACCAGCCACAGATTGTCATAGGAACCAAGATGTAGTCCTCACTAAAGACTTGCTATTAAAATGGAAGTAGTCGTATAGAAGAATAAAACTTGGTCATTCTCTTACACCATACACAAGGATAAACTCAAAATGGATGAAAGACCTCAACATGAGGCAAGAATCTATCAAAATCCTAGAGGAGAACATAGGCAGTAACCTCTTTGACATCAGCCACAGCAACTTCTTTCAAGATACATCTCCAAAGCAAAGGAAACAAAAGCGAAAATGAACTTTTAGGACTTCATCAAAATAAAAAGCTTCTGCGTGGCAAAGGGAACAGTCAACAAAACAAAAAGACAATCCACGGAATGGGAGAGGATATTTGCAAATGACACTACAGACAAAGGGCTGATATCCAAGATCTATAAAGAACTCCTCAAACTCAACAACCAAAAAAAAGATGATCACATCAAAAAATGGGCAGAAGACATGAACAGACACTACTCCATAGAAGACATACAAATGGCTAGCAGACACATGAAAAAATGTTCATCATCATTAGCCATCAGGGAAATTCAAATCAAAACACTTTGAGATATGACCTTACATCAGTGAGAATGGCCAATATTAACAGGACAGGAAACAACAAGTGTTGGAGAGGCTGTGGAGAAAGGGATACCCTCTTACACTGATGGTGGGAATGTAACCTGGTACAGCCGCTTTGGAAAAGTTTGGAAATTCCTCAAAAAATTAAAAATAGAGCTACCCAGCAATTGCATTACTGGGTATTTACCCCAAAGATAAAGATGTAGTGAAAAGAAGGGCCATATGTACCCCAGTGTTCATTGCAGCAATGGCCACAATCACCAAACTGTGGAAAGAGCCAAGGTGCCCTTCAACAGATGAATGGATAAAGAAGATATGGTACATATATACAGTGGAATATTATGACTCCATAGGAAAGGATGAATACCCAGCTTTTGAAGCAACATGAATGGGACTGGAGGAGATTATGCTGAGTGAAATAAGCCAAGCAGAGAAAATCAAGTATCATATGGTTTCACTTACTTGTGGAACATAAGGGGTAACATGGAGGACAGTGGGAGAAGGAAAGGAAATGTGACCTGGGGTAAATCAGAGAGGGAGATGAAGCATGAGAGACTTTGGACTCCAAGAAACGAACTGAGGGTTTTGGAAAAGAGGGGGTGGGGTTGATGGGTGAGCCTGGTGGTGGGTATTGAGGGCATGAATTGCATGGAGCACTGGGTGTTGGGCATAAACAATGAATCTTGGAACACTGAAAAAAATTTTTTAAATTAGTATTAAAAAAATAAAATAAAATGGAAGTAGTAAGTGTCTAAGTGATGCTTTTTTTGGGTGGGAGAGATAAAAAAGAATGAGCAAGAGGAGCAAATGGTACAAAAGGAAAAACTTAACTCAAGAAAATTGAACAGAACCTACAGAGAGATACTTTGGATGTTTTTGGTAGCAGAGGCATATGCGTGAACCTCCACACTGGCCTCTGGACTGCTCCTGGCACATAACCTGATGGTGACATGAACATTAAATTTTGTCTCAAGTAGAGATGAATACCTGGGGTGGGAGGACAGGGCACTAGAGAAGGATGGAAGGAATCCACACACAGATTTGTGCGCAGTTCTGAGAAATGGAAGAAAGCAGAGCCACGGACCTGGGAGAAAGGAAAGGGAGAATGGGTTGTAGAAGTGACAGAGATTTGGGCAGCAATGGGTGGATGATTTCTGGCTTCCACATAACAGAGTGAGTTTCTTGTAAAATCATTTCTTCTTTTTGAGAAGAGGAAAATCGGATCCAACTCTCTTGCCCAAGTGCCTGGGTCAGTCTCTGAACCATGGCCAAATTGACTCAAAGTAACATCAGGCAGAGGATCTGAACTAACTGGGCTAACCCCCTTCACAATCAATATGGTGATTTGAAATCCTAAGGTCTGAGGGCCAATACATCAGCATTTCCCCCAAACTTTCCAAAATGAAGGAAAAGAAGTTCTAGCAGACACTTAATTTGGGAATCCTTTCCCAAAGACCCAAAAGTCCTTTGATCTCACCAGATGACCCCGGAGCAGTGAGAAGTAACACATTACAGTGAACACAGTATAGAAACAGGATGTGAAAAAGAAAAGGCTCTCACCTTCCAGAACAGGTCTATGTGACCTTGGGCAAATCTCCAAGTCTCAGCCAGCTCCCCACTTTACCAAAAAAAAAAAAAAAAAAAGGTAAATACATAAAGAAAGGAAAAGAGTAGGACCCAGCAGAGGGAGGATGAATTAATGACCCTCGAGCACCTTGGAAATGCAAAGTGCTATTTAAATGCAAAATAAACTGCAGGATAAGTAGTTCACTTTGGCTTCAGGGAGAAGGACGGTCAACCGCAGGAGCCATTAAAAGTCACTGCTATAAGAAAAAGGGGGGTGGGGCAGTAAAGCAGGCTTTGTTTGGCTTTGCCCAGCAGAATCTTATAACCTTGCCCAAAATTCACCATTTATCCCAGTTCAAGAGTGATCAGATAAACACAGTTCATCCATGACCAGAAAAGCCCAGCAACTCCATAGGAGAAGTCAGAGTTGAGCTACTCTCACGCCCTCCCTTGGGCACATCCCACCCCCACCCCTGCCCAGAAGCTGCCTGCATGTGACGTCATTCCAACCCACCAGCCCTGTGTTGGGAGTTTCATTATCATCCTCTCAGAGGAATAGTCTAAGACTTGGTTCAGTTCAGTGGCTCACCCAACATCACCCAGCTCATTCAGAGCAGATGCAAGTAATAAGGGGGGGTCAGGCCTGGATCAAGGGCCTTTTCATGACAATGGCAACCTTGCATCCCCGATTCCTGTCCCCACTATTCCACGCTGGCCACCTCAAAACACTAATACAACATATGGTCGTCGGGTTATTGGAGCCCTCCTAGCAAACTCCTGCCAGGAAAGCAAAAGAGAAGTCAGCATCTTTCATTTCCTCATTTCCTTCTGGGACTCCTGTGTCTGCTTGAGAGACTCTTGACTACAATGTAGGGAAGCAGGGGGGACGGGAGAGTGATTAAATATTTTGTGCTCTTGAATGTCATCCTTAATGTCTAATTCTGTGGCTAGTGAATTGAAAGTGAGAAGATACATACATATATATATATTCCTGAAGTCTGTCTGAAATGTTAGCAGGATGTGGTTAGCTCCTCCAATCCACTAGATAGAAAGGAATTTGCAAACTAGGGATAAAATTCAGAATTTTATCAGATGGGTCCTTCAGGCTGTCCCTGGGGACTTCTAAGGGCTTCTTAACTTCTATAATTCTAAACTTGGATAGATTAGAGCTTTGAAAATTCTATCAGTGCACAGGACTGCAGTCCAGGCGGCTTCTGGAGGGTGTATCCCTCCGTGAGGGATATCCCCTTCCCCCCACCGCCAGGGAGTAGCATTAGCACTCTAGAGGAGGAATCTGCCAGAGTCAGAGTTATATTGAAACATCAGTGTCAAGTATTTTTTTAAAGACGGAGGAAGCATCTGTGGGAGTTACTTGGAAAATAGAGCCATTTGTCGGTTACCTGGGAAGGGAATAATATAAAAGGATTAGGTGACCTAAAAACAGCTGGGCCAGGTGAGGGCAGATGGCAGCGGGCTTTGCAAGCCTTGGGGAGGGCAGTAAAAAGCTAAATGAGGACAGACAAAAACTGGAAGGTGGGAGGGAGTAATTCGGGGCTGCGTGGCCCGGGAGAGGGGCCAAAGAGCGAGCTGAATCCCAAATGGCAGATCTGAAATGCAGCGGCTGCTCCAGTGACAAAGGAAAAAGCACAGAAGGAAGAAGCAATCTTGGACCACATGACAAATTGGGTACGATCTCCGTAATGGGCTGAGAGAGAACTAGGGAACAGAGCTGATAATGGAAAGAGAAATACTAGATAAAAGCTCTCATTTATGAACATGGACCCTGGGCCGAACCCCATGGTGGGGGCTTTACCTGTTGGGCCGTTATGCTTGCAGAACAACCTTGCTAGGAAGGTACCCTTACAGCCGTTCCTCAGCTAAGTAAGCTGAGATGTGGAGAAGAGGCTGACTTCCCAAGAACAGAATGTAGCCTGAAATAGGAGCCAGTAAGTAAAGCACAGAAACAAAGAGGAAAGAATGCCAAGAGAGAAGGAAAGGACGCAAAAGCCATGATCCAACCCCGGTGGAGACAGAAGGGGGGCAGGGAGATCCAGACGCCAGCGCACGAAGACAAGAGGAGGGCTTGTCACGGATGGCTTCCAAAACGGAGCCGAGCAGCCAGAGCACTCAGATCCCGTACGGATGGTGGTCTCAAGTGTGGAAAGCTGTCACGAAATGAGCTGAACCTGAAATGAAGCTTAATTGTCCTACAGAACCATGGGCATGTTCCACCCTGGAGTGAGAGGCTGGTCGTCAAATGACTGACCTGGGTAAAGATGACTCAGAGAAGCCAGGAAACAAGAGAAAGACCAAGGAGAAAAGGCAGAAGCTAGCTGGGTTTTGAGTTTTGAGTCGAATAAAATTTCCCATTACTCTTTTTTCCTAAATTACTCTTTGGAAGTTCATAATGAGGAGGGGACCCAAGCCAGCCCAAGAGGTGAACCCCAGAGTAATGATGGCATGGGGCTGCTGATGGCATCATTCCAGAGGGATGCTTACAGGGAGGGGCCCTCACGCCCTCACCCAGGGCCTACTACTGCATGTTGTTAAAGGTCATGGAGTCTAGAAGTTCAGAGGTTCCGTGTATTTGAGATTCAGTACTTCTGCTTATTAGCTGTGTGGTCCAGAGCAGCTTACTTCATTTCTACAAGCATCAACTTAATAATCTATAACATCAAAGTACATTAGTTATTCATTGCTGTGTCATGAATTATCTCCAAACTGAGTAGCTTAAATCACACTAGATACCTGTTAGCTCTCAGAGTTTCTCTGGGTCAAATTAGAGAGCTGGGCAGTTCTGGCTTGGGGTTGTCCATGGGCTTGCAGACAGATGTTGGCTGGAGCTACAGTCATCTGAAGGCTTGAGTGGGGTGGGAGGGCTAAGGAACCACACCCAGGGTGGCTGACCCTGGCTGCTGGGGGCAGGTCTCAGTTGCTCTACACAAGGGCTACTTCATGGGCCTGTGTGAAATCCTCACAACATGGCAGCTGGCTTCCCCTGGGACCAGCAATCCACGAGAGAGCCACACAGAGGCTGTGACCATTTAATGACTCAGCCAAGAAGTCACAGAGCATAACTTCCACCATGTCTTATTTGTTGGAAGGAAGTCGGTAAGCCCAACCAGCATCGAAGAGGACAGAAATCAGTACTATCTCTTAAAGGAAAGAGTGACAAAGAATTTGCAGACCTATTTTAAAAACTACTGCAGGGGAACATCTTCTTTCATGGCATATATATTACTATGTGCACACTGCAGGAGAAACATCATGTGAAGACTGGAAGGTGCCCCAAAGAATAACAATTATTCCTTTCCCCAAGGACCATGCAGGTCATTAGAATGACTACTATTCTCTCTCTCTCTCTCTCTCAAATAAATAAATAAATCTTTTTTTAAAAAGATTTTATTTATTTGACAGATAGAAACACAGCTAGAGAGGAAACACAAGCAGGAGGAGTGAGAGACACTCCTCTGAGTAGGGAGCCCAAAGCGGGACTCGATCCTGGGACTCCAAGATCATGACCCAAGCCGAAAGCAGATGCTTAATGACTGAGCCACCCAGATGCCCCATAAACAAATCGTTTAAAAAAAAATGGGGGCCACCTGGGTGACTCTTGATTTCGGCTCAGGTCATGATCTCACAGTCATGGGATCAAGTCCCTATGATGGGCTCTGCACTCAGCTGGGCATCTGCTAGGGATTCTCCTTCTCTTTCTTCCTCTGTTTCTGCCCCTCCCCTTGTTTGCTCTCTCACTCTCTCTTTCTCAAATAATTTTTTTTTAAAGGTGGCTACTATCAAAAACAGTGTTGATGAGGGTATGAAGAAACTAGAACCTTTGTCACTGTTCTGGGGAATGTAAAATGGTGCAGCTGCTGTAGAAAATACTATGGAGATTCCTCAAAAAATTAAACAAAGAATTACCATATAACCCAGCAATCTCACTGCCAGATATGTATTCAAAAGAATTGAAAGCAGGCTCTTGGGGCCCCTGGGTGCCTCAGTAGATTAAGTATCTGCCTTAAGCTCAGGTTGCAGGATGGAGCCCTGCATCAGGCTCCTTGTTCAGTGGGGAATCTGCTTCTCCCTCTCTCTCTGCCCCTTTCCTGCACTTGTGCTCTTCCTCAAATAAATTTAATTAATTAATTAATTGATTGATTAATAATTTAGAAAGAAAACTCCTGAGAAGATATCTGTGCACCTGTCTATGTTCATAGCAGCACTGCTCAAAATAACCAAGAGGTTGAAAGAAACCCAAATGCCCATCAATGGGTAAACAAATAAAGAAAAAATGGCGTATACAATGGGATGTTATTCAGCTTTAAATTGGAGAGAAATTCTGACACATGCTACCACATGGGTGAACCTTGAAGACATTATACTGAGTGAAACAAACTAGTCACCAAAGGGCAAATACTGGGACAGCTGGCTGGCTCAGTTGGTAGAGCATGTGACTGTTGATCTTGGGGTGGTGAGTTTGAGTCCCGTGTTGGGTGTAGAGGTTACTTAAAAATAAAATATATATTTTTTAATGTTCAAATACTGAACAGTTTTGCTTGTATGAGGTATCTTAAGAGTTAAACTCATAGTGATGGAAAGTAGAAGAGTAGTTGGCTGGGTAGAAGTGGAGAAAGAGAGTTACTGTTCAATTGGTACAGAGTTCCAATGTGCAAGATGGAAGACATTCTGGACAACAATGGAATATGCTTAACACTGCTGAACTGTACTCCTTAAGATGGTTAAGATGATAGGGGTGCTTGGGTGGCTCAGTAGGTTGAGCATCCTACTCTTGAACTCAGGGTTGTGAGTTCAAGCTATATGTTGGGTTCCATGTTGGGCTCCATCCTGGGGGTGGAGCCTACTTTAAAAAAACCCCACTTTAAAAAAAAGAAGAAAAGAAATGGTTGCTATGATAAATATTATGTTATGTGCTTTAGTTTGTTTTGTTTTTACCACAATTGAAACAAAAAGAGAAAAAGAGAAGAAGAGCTGAGTATAAAACAGTGAACTAGTGGTTTACTGTGGGACCACTTAGGCCACTCTACAATAGGAAGATTTTTTTTTTCCTAGAATAGGTGCCTTTCTTGCAGAGCCCTGGAGAACATTTGCGATTGTGCAAGTGGAAGTACAGCTTTTCAATAGGGTCGAGCAATGTTCTCCAAACAGGATTGTGACTCATCAATGAGTCATGAAATACACTTAGTGGGTCCTGACCAGCATTTTCACTTAAATGGAATAGAATAGAATAGATCAGAGTGAATTGCACACAATAAGAATCTTTACGCAGAGCTTTTCGTTCAATTTACGTGTGTATCTATGTATATCCGTGAAGTCAGTACCAGGTTATGACGTAAAATATATTTCTTACCGTGGGTGGACTCAAAAACATTGGAAAACATGACTAGATTCGAGTTTAAGATGCAAAGAAGGAATGACAAGAGATAAGGTTGCGAACATGCACCACTGAGGACAGAAGAAGTTATACTGCAGTGACAAATGACCCCCAAATCTTAGTGGCTTATAACAGGTGTCAATTTCTTCCTAACGTGACCTGGCCATTGAGAACCAGAGGGAGGTCTGCTTATTTTGTATTCGCTCCACAAACTAGTACATGGTAGAATCAATCTCTGTATGGAACATTATTGGTCTCATGAGGGATGGAAAATGGACCATGCCCTGGCTAATAAACTGTCCAGAAGTGCCACGGCTGCTCACATTTCACAGGCCAAAGCACGTCGTGTGGCCGAGCTTGCCACCATGGGGCAGGGGAAGTATAATCTTTCCCCCAGGAAGGGGCGGTAAACCGGGAGAACAGCAACACAGTCTGCCCCAGGAGGTGGGAGGTGGGGAAGAACCCAATGAAGACGCGTCTTGTAGATGACATCAAGGTGTTTCGTCTTTAGCCTGACAACAACGACAATTCATTGAAAAGCATTAGGCAAGGTGATCAGATTGGCTCTTTGGCGAGGTCCCTCTGTGGGCATTGTGGTGAGTGGATGGGAAGGAGGTGCGCGTCAGGGCAGGGAACCAGTGAGGTTGGGTTATTTGGCCAAACCTACTGTCTTGTTAAAGAGGCAAAAGGATAGCTCGCTCTTTTCTTCCGAGGAGGATAAATGTCAGAACCCCATCTCAGAAATTATAGGCCAAAACACATGACATAAGAAAGAAAACTTAACACCTCCATTTATGGTGTTGCATTCCCCTTTCCAAAATGAAATGTTCAGGCACCCTACGATGATATAATCACATCTGTGCATTCGTGGAAAATCATATACACATACAATACATATAGTATACATAATATATATTTATATATCATATATTATGTATATGTATATTTTTATATATTATATATTTGAATATATATTTATAATGCTGTTTTCATATAATATATATTTCATATTATTATATATCATATATGTACACACATGTATGTATATGAATTTTGAAATTTGGAAGGTGATAGGGATGCTTTATTCTTGTTTTTTTTTTTATTTCAAATGGAAGAAACTCAAGTTGGTTTAAATTCTGATAGAAATGACATGCTAGAAAGGCAAACATCGGGGATAGGGCAAAGAGCAGACAACTGACAGAGCAAAGCCTGAGTGAACGGGCAGGGGAGAATCTCTGGAGAGAAGCAGAGGAGCCAGCCTCGCGTGGGAGAGGGAGTAAGCAGGCAGCAAGAGGCAGGCTAGGTGCCTACAGAGGAGTGCTAAATCAGGTGATCAGGTGACAGAGGTCA
>PITA01019406.1:19009-37703 GCA_004023965.1 Spilogale gracilis | reverse complement strand
AAAAAAAAAAAAAAAAAAAAAAAAAAAAAAAAAAAAAAAGTTCTTAGCTATATCAAAACTATGAGCCATAATAGAAAAAAATAATAATTTAAATAATTTTGACTTCAGCAAAATTTTAAAGTTTCACTCTTTAAAATAACCATTACAAAAATGACAAAAATCATGGAATGAAAGAGAATATTTGCAAATCATATATCTCCTAAAAGACTTGTGTCCAGACTATATAAAGAAAATTTCCAATTTAATAATAATAATAATTTCAAAATGGTCAAATATTTGAATATATATTTTATCAAAGAATATACTTATGATGAGTTAATGGCACATGTAAAGCAGCTCAAGATCATTAACCAGCAGGACACTGCAAATAAAATAAGATACCACTTTATACTCACGAGAATAACTGTATCAAAAAAGGAATGAGAAGGCACCTGGGTGGTTCAGTGGGTTAAAGCCCCTGCCTTCGGCTCAGGTCATGATCTCAGGGTCCTGGGATAGAGGTCCGCATCGGGCTCTCTCTCTCTCTGCCTGCCTCTCTGCCTACGTGTGATATCTCTCTCTCTCTGTCAAATAAATAAATAAAATCTTAAAAAAAAAAAAGGAATGACAATTCCAAATGTGACAATCATGAATAGAAATAGAATATGTGACTATTTCCTAAAAAGTTAAATACAGACATCATATTAATCAATAATTCCTCTCTCGATAGCTCCTCAAGAGAAATGAAGCCATACGTCCACACAAAGGTTTCTATGAGAATATTTGTAATAGTCAAAGTTGGAAACAACCCAAACATTCAGTAAGTAGTGAACAAATGAACAAAATGTAGTGTATGTATAGGTCCTGGGCTCCTCAATAGTTTCCCCCTAAATTCATGTCCATCCTGAACCAGTGAATATGACCTTATTCGGAAGTAGGGTCTCTGCAGATGATCAGGTAAAAACAGGTCACCCTTGAATAGGGTGGGCCCTAATCCAATGATGGATATCCTCATAAAAAGAGAGAAATTTGGAAACAAACACAGAAGGAAGATGGTCATGGAAATAGATTGGCATTATGTTGCCACAAACCAAGATATGCCTAGGATTGCCAGCACCCATCTGCAGCCAGAAGGTAAAGGAAACATCCTTCCTTTAAGCCTTCAGAGAGAAAGTATGGCCTTACCAACATCTTAACCAGACTTCTACCCTCCAAACATAAAATAATAAATTTCTGTTGTTTAAACCACATGTGATTTGTCACATCAGCTGTAGAAGATGAATATAACCTATAGCAAGACTCTTCAACAATAAAAAGGAATGAATGAATGATACAAGTGATGTTATAATGAACCTCAAAAGCATTACAGTAAGTGAAAAAAGCCGGACATAAAGAAGGGTACATATTGTATGTATACTGCATGAAGTTTCTACAAAAGATAAAACCTGAGAGACAGAAAGCAAATCAGAGGTTGCCGGGGAGAGGGGTTGGAATGGGGAGTGACTGCAAGCATGCAGGAACTTTCTTAGATGATATAGTTGGTTCTAAATTGCAATTGTAGCAAGAATTACAAAACTGTAAAAATGTATTAGAAGTGATCAAATTGGGCATTTTTAGTGGGTCAATTTTATATCATATAAATTATACCTCAATAAAATTGTGAAAGTGATCTAGGGAATGTTTGACCCTCTTGTGTTTTCTTTAACAACTAGTATAATACAGAATGTACTGTTCTTTAATATTTGGGTAAAACTTAATATTCATCAAAACCTGAGGGATTTTTTTTTGGTGTTTTGGTTTTTTTATTGCTGTCAGTCTTGGATAATTATTTGAGATCGTGTCAAGTTATTATTTGTTTGGTCTATGCAAGTTTTCACTCGTGACAATTTTAGCATTTTATATGCTATATATTTCCAGGAATCTATTCAACTCATGCAGGATCTTAAATGTCTCAGTTTCAAATCTCTGTTGTATCTATGGCTATGTCACTTTTTCTGTACCTGTCTTGTTTATTTGCTTTCTACATTAATCTAATCAGAGGTCTACCTTGTTAATCTTTTCAAAGAATCAGTGCTAGGTTTTGTTAATCTTCACTATTGTTCTATTCTTGATTTTCTTGATTTCTACTTTTATCCTTATCATTTCCGTCCTTGTTTTTTGGGGAGTTTGCTCCTTGCTATTTCTCAAAACTCATGAGCTGAAAACTTAGCTCCTTTACTTTTTTTAAAAAAAGATTTTATTTATTTATTTGACAGAGAGAAACACAGCTAGAAAGGGAACACAAGCAGGGGGAGTGAGAGAGGGAGAAGCAGGCTTCCCATGGAGCAGGGAACCAGATGTGGGGCTCAATCCAGGGACTCTGGGATCATGACCTGAGCCGAAGGCAGACACTTAAACGACTGAGCCACATAGGCGCCCTAGCTCATTTAATTTTAATCTTTGTTGTTTCATGTTATTTTTAAAGCTATAAATCTTTCTGCTTAGCTGCATTCACAAATTTTGACATACAATGCTTTCATCTTTAACGCATGGCTTGTTTTGAAGTAGTTAGCTTCCAAATACATGAGATATATTTTTGCTATTGTTTTGGAAATTAATGTTTCATTTTATTACATAAAATATTCAGAGAATTTATGGTCAAAGAACTCAGGTAATGAAATTGATTTATAGTCTATTTTTGTAAATATCCCATGTGTGCTTATGAGTAATGTGTATTCTCTGTTGGATGTAGAAATTCATACATATATATTTCTGTATTTTACCATGAGCTTATTTATTGTATTGTATTGTTCAGGTCTTTGATCCCCCTGCTGCTCTGTATGTGTGTGTGCGCTCACATGCATACAGGTGCTTAACCTAGGAGCTTTCAAGAGGTGTGTAAAAATCTCTAACCACACCTGATGGTTTATCCATTTCCTCCTAAAATTCTGCTAGTTGGTGCTTGATATTATTTACAGCTGTGTTATGGTTAGAACCATAATGGATCAAAATACCTACATCCTTCTGTCCTAAGGCTCCATTTACAACTTCTGATATCTTCCTTGGTCCTTTTTGTTTTACCTTGTCAGTTATTAAGATGTCTGTTCCAGATTTCTTTCTATTCTTATTTTCCAGATGCATTTTTTATTTTATTTTTTACCTTTTCATTACTTATGGCTGTGTCTTTTAAAAATCCAATCAGAGTGCCAACAAATGTGTTTTCCACTTTTATATTTAATATAATTATTGGGTTTGATTTTGTTTACTCATATTTGTTCTCTCATTTTATATTTTTCATGGCCTGCATTTTTAGCCCTTCTTTCTTCTTTCTGCTTTCTATTGAATAGATCAAGTTTATTTTTCCTTCTGGTTTAAAAGCTATACATTCTATGTTTGTTCTTATGTGACAGAGCATCACCTATACACGTAATTATCTACCCTTATTTATTTCTTAAACTTGCAATATCTGGAGGTGGTATTGAAAATAAATAGCAGCTGGTAATTTTCCTGATACCAAACAATGAGAATAATCATTGGCTAGTTTGCTCATAGGTGTATGCTGGAAGAATATCAGTAGTATGGCCTGAATTGTGCACCCCAAAATCCTGTGTTGTTGTCCCAATGCCTAGTACCTCAGAATGTGATTGTATTTGGAGATAGGGTCTGTTAAGAGGTAGTTAAGGTAAAATGAGGTCGCTGCAGTGGGATCTAATCCAAATCTGACTGGCGTCCCTATAAAAGGACATTAGGACAAAGACATAATTGCACACAGAGGGAAAACCATGTGAAGACACGGGGAGAGGCTGGCCTTCTACAAGCCAAGGAGAGAGGCCTCGGAAGAAACCAAACCTGGGTCTAAGACTTTCATCCTCCAACACTGTGAGGAAATGAATTTCTGTTGCATCAGCTGCCCCGTCTGTAGTGCTTTGTGATGGAAGCCCTACAAAATGAATAAAATTAGCCTATCAAGATCTGTATCTTCTCCCTAAATAGAAAAGGGATCTGGCAAGCTCACAGGGTCCCTCGGTGTCCTGCTATCCACACCCCACAACCCATTACTACTGTCTAGGATTCCCACAATATTTTGCCATTTTTGTTGTCAACATATATCTTGCACAATCTCCAGAATGTGTTTCTCTTCTGAAATGAATGCTTTTCCAAAAAATATATTCCCAACGTGTGCTTTCATAAGACAAACTGTCTGAGGCTTTACGTGCCTAGGGATATTTTTATTGCCCCTCACATATGAATAGCAATTTTGCTAGCCATAAAATCTATTGTCAAAGTTATCTTCCTCTGAGTATTTTCAAATTATTTTTAAAATTTAAATTTAATGTTCAAATTTTTAATAAATTATTAAAAATGAAAAACATTACTTCACTGTCTTCTTATTGCCATCGAAAATTCTGATATCAATCTGATTCTTACTTCATTTTAGATGACCTTTACTTTCTCTCAGGAAGCTTGTACAATGTTTGCTTTGTACTTATTGTTCTTAGATATTATCATAATATGTGTTGGTGTGGGTTTTCTTCTTATACTGTTTGGCAATCTATTAGCCCTTTCAAATTGAGTTCTTCCTTCTTCTTTATGTATGAGTAATTTATCACCATTATTTCTTCAGATTATTTCCTTCCATATATCTTCTCTGTTCTCCTGGGTGTCTTTTACTAGATCGTGGCACTTGTATTCAATCTGCCATATTGATTAGCTTATTTTACTTGTCTGTGTGTTTGCTTTCTATTTTTTTATGCATTGCTGCTGACTTTTAGAAGAATTTCTCAATTTACTCTTCCTGTTCATTAATTCATTTTGCAGTTGTATTATCCTCCTACTTATGCCATATGTTTTTCCTCATTTAAACTCATACTTTATATTTATTTCAACTTTGTTTTATTATTATTTTGTCTTCCATAGCTAATATGTTTATTCCCCCACAGACTAGACTATCTTCATCACATTTACTTTAAGTTCTTAGTCTACCTCTTCCAATATTTCTGTATCAGAGGATCTATGTCATCTTCAGAAGTCTAGTTATTTTGGCCTAGGAACTTATTCTTTCATGAGTATACCAGCTACTCACCTGGTTTAGATGAGTTAAAGAAGAGAGAATGAGCCTGTGTAGAAAGTAATATATTTTTTTCAGGGGCATAATGCACTGTGAATTATTCTGATTCATAGCCAACTTATCAGACAACTCTGCTGGTGTGGACTGTACCTTAAACCTCAAGGGCAAGATGCTTTAGAAAAGAGATAATCTCCCTAGATTGTAATCCATGAAACTTGAGGGCCTACAATAGGAGAGTAAGACCAGCTGATCAGTTAGCACCTGCCCTTATGAACTACACCCCAACAGTGCTTTCTGCTCTCAGGCTATTATCTAGAGTCATCTCTGCAATGGAGGGGAAAGACAGGGGGGAAAAGAGCAGATCTAAAGATCTTCACTAATCACCTCAGGACACCTTCCCCCTCTGTCTGAAACTGGCCTGCCCCAGTACAAATGGTCTTCTGTTCCCTCAGGGAATTCTCAAAATTTATTTATTGGTTGCTTTTATTCTTTTATTTTACTATTTTCTGGCATTCATGTTTCTCTCATGTTTATTTACATTATTTTTCCCAGGTTTAATTAGGAAGAGAGTACCATCTTGGCAGGGACCAGAAACTTTCCTACAGAGGTTAGACACAAACTTACGCCACTTATAAATGCAAGTGATATTATTTGTTTACCTATAAGATTGATAAATTATTAAGTTGAATGATGATTATACTCCACCCCCTCCCTGACAAACACACAAAGATCCCAAATGTCATCACTACTATCCTCTCTTTCTTTCTATTTAAAAATCAGTCCCTAAAAGTTCATGTCAGCCCTTGTAATTCCATTCACTGCCTCCTTGTCAGGAGTCCACTAGCCACATTCCTGACAGGATTTTGAAAGGTTATAAGATGTCAGACATGTTCATGAGCATTAGATCCGATCAGTCACTGACATAAAGTTGTGCACATTATTTCTGATACAGCAATAATTTTCCTCTTGGATCCATTTCATTTCCTCAGGGCTCAGTCTCAAGCTCCCACAGTATTGGCTACAGTCACTTAGCCCAATGGTTCCTTCACTTCCTAACCCATTAACTGAATTCCTTCACAGGTACACTTTTTCTAACTGAGTTTAAGGATGTTGTGTAGAGGAAATGACTCTAAACCTCAGGGTCAGGTTCTAATCTGTGTTGTTCCAGAAACTAGATGTGTGACCATAGCCAAATTGCTTCATCATCTTCAGCATTTGCACCTACAAAATGGGGTCAAAAATGGAAAATGTTGATATAAATCATTACAAATGTTCCAAACTCTAAAATTATATGATTTGGTTTCAGGTTATCCAGACTCAACATAAGTCCGCAGGTATTTTTCTGGACGGAGATAAGATTGCTTTCCACAAACTCCTTCAAGCTGTCCTTGATTTTATTTATTTGACACAGAGAGAGAAAGCACAAGCAGGTGGAGCAGTGAGAAAAGGGAGAGGGAGAAGCAGGCTCTCTGCTCAGCAGAAAGCCTGATGTGAATGTAGTGACCCAAAGGGGCACATGCCCTTATATGTTTATAGCAGCAATGCCCACACTAGCCAAACTATGGAAAGAACTTAGATGTCCATCAACAGATGCATGGATAAAGAAGATGTGTACATACACACACACACACACACACACACACACACACACACACACACACATATATATATAGTGGAATACTATGCAGCCATCAAAAAGAATGGAATCCTGCCATTTGCAATGACATGGATGGAGCTGGAGGCTATTATGCTGAGTGAAATAAGTCAATCAATGAAAGACAATTCTCATATGATCTCTCTGATATGAGGAATTTGAGAGGCAGAGCAGGGGTGTCGTGGAGGGTAGGGAGGGAAAAATATGAAACAAGATGGGACCAGGAAGGGACACAAACCATAAGAGACTCTTAATCTCAGGAAACAAACTGAGGGTTGCTGGGAGGGAGGGGAGAGGGAAAGGGTTGCTAGGTTATGGACATGGGGAGGGTATGTGCTATGGTGAGTGCTGTGAATTGTGTAAGACTGTGATTGTGTAAGTCCTGTGAATTGTGTAAGACCTGTACCCCTGAAGCAAATAATACATTATATGTTATTTTAAAAAAAGAAAGAAAACCCGATGTGGGGCTCAATTCCAGGACCCCAGGATCATGACCTGAGCCAAAGGCAGAAGCTTAACCAACAGAGCCAATCAGGTGCCCCTATTTTGAAACTTACTAAAGAAGGTTTACAGTCAGTATAAGTGTGGACAAAAGAGGGCAGGGTTCCTATTTTAGTAAAGATGTTTGCCTGATTCAGGTGTGACTGAGCCGAACTACTATACAGAGTTCAGTATGCCAGGTTCTTAGCACAAAGCAACTATTATTGCAAGTAATATATTTTTTCAGGGGCATAATGCCTATAGCTTCTGGAACCTGTCTGTCTAGAGAATTTCCTAAGCTCTCACGAGTCAGTGGATCTGTGAGGGAACTGGTCCAGTACTTCCATCAAAGTTAAACAGGAAAATCTCGGCCAAGCCGTCCCAAAGCATACTCAGCTTCTCTTTAGAGTCTTTCTCTCCAGTGGTTCTCAGACCAGCTCCTTGAATTCCAACACCAATGATGTTTTGTTTTGTTTTGTTTAAGATTTTATTTATTTTTGCGGGAGACTACGTGGGGGGAAAGAGAGTTAGCACACGAGCAAGGAGAGCAGCAGGCAGAGGGAGAAGCCTGACGAGGGACTCAATCCCAGAGCCCCAGGATCATGACCTGAGCTGAAGGCAGAGAGTGAACCGACTGAGCCACCCTGGCGCCCACCAATGACATTTTAAAATCCATGCTTCAGAGTCACAATTTTTGTGTTAAACTCTCTGAATACAAGCTTAACAAAAATTAACAACTCTCTTGTGACTTCAATAGGTTAAATGTGCACACTTGGATTCCCATTCTGATGACGATAATTTGTAAACTCCAGAATTTCCTTCTTATCTTTGCTTCAATATATCCTCCCCAAATATGGCTATAGATGATTATTTCATATTACATGCACACTTTTTAGTGTAGTCCAGGAATTGACAGACACTTTCTACAAAGTTCCAGATAGTAACTATTTTTGGCTTTGTGAGTCATAAGGTCTCTGTGACAACCCTTTCGACTCTGGCCTGGCGGCCTATGATAGAGCCATAGACAATAGGTCAATGAATGACTGTGCTTGTGCTCTGAAACTTGATTTAGAAAACATTCAGCCCATGGGCTATAGTTTGCAGATCCTCTGTCTAGGCAGCCTTTCCATAAAACAGGGTCAAGTAATTTCGTACCTAATCTAAAAATGGGTTGGGTTGTTATTTAGCAAAGTACTAAACTCTTGCTAAAGACAGAGAATATTTTTTTATTTTTATTCCAACACAAATAAGCGAGCAGAGATGTATTCTGGATTTATAATAACAAATTTAGAATTTAGAATAACAATCATCACTTTCTCATTAGGAATGAACTTGAAATACTGGTTTTGCTAAAATGCACTAATTTCTATCATTTACATAAGGCTTTATATAAAACTTTCTGGCATATTTGATTAAATCTAATTATCAAAAGAATACTATGAAGGACACCTGGGTGGCTCAGTCAGTTGAGTTTCTGACTCTTGATTTTTGGCTCAGGGCACCATCTCAGGGTCATGAGATTGAGCCCTATGTTGGGCTCTATGCTCAGCAGGTAATCTGTTTGAGAGTCTCTCTTCCTCTCTTCCTGCCCTTCTCTCCACTCGCGTGAGCTCTCTCTCTCTAAAATAAATAAATAAATAAACAAAAAAATAAATAAATAAAATCTTTTTTTAAAAAAAGAACACTTTGAAATAACATATTTTTTCACCCTCCTTTATGGCTAAGAAAACTCAGTTTTGTGATTTACTTAGAAAGCACTGGAGCCAGTATTTGAACCCAGGCCTGACACCAAAACCATACAAATCTCACTGTTCCAAAACATGAGAGCAAAAATAGCCATCTTTCTTTGAATAATAAGCCTAAGGCTGTGTTCCCAGAGCTATGAATCTACCATGTAAGAATGTTATTCAGTTAACATGTCTCCATTGAATATACAAATGTCAACAGACAAAACTGCAGATCAACATAAAGATGCAAACCAACATACACTTTTGTGTATAACGATATTCACTACACAAAAACACCCCTGATTTTCATCTGATAAGGCAATCCCAAATCCAAACTAAGGTTAATCATCACAACCTGTTTTAGCAAAACTTTCCTGGTTCCTAGTGAGGACCAATTCTGTTTCTATATATTAAAATAACCCTATCCTTATAATTTTAGAATTTTTATCCAGGGGCACCTGGGTGGCTCAGTTGCTGGGCATCAGCCTTCAGCTCGGGTCCTGATCCCAGGGTCCCGGGATCGAGCCCCACATCAGGCTCCTCGCTCGGCAGGAAGCCTGTTTCTCCCTCTCTCACTCTCCCTGCTTGTGTTCCCTCTCTGGCTGTGTTTCTCTCTGTCAAATAAATAAATAAAATCTTTTAAAAAGATCCATGTTGTCCATAGTTTCTGTATTGTAGTTTCTGTGTCATAACTTCAGGCACTCCTCCATGTCTTCAGAGTAAGATGGTAATTATTGAAATCATTCTGTTATCATATCTTCTAGTTTCTTGAAGGTGAGAAGTATCTAGGCCTGAAACAGAATCATTGTGAGCTGCTTAAATGACCTTTTAGTGGCTCCTCCTCAAATTTGTGTCAATTTAATCATAAACAAGCTAGTGTCCAATTTTATCATTTGAAGATTGTTCTTGAAGAAAAAAAAAAAAGATGAAAGAAAGATTCAAATGGTTCTGCGTTCTCTGTTTTCATTGACTTTTGGACTGTTGGCCCCAGGCAGAAATGCCATTCTTTTACTGTTCTTCTTACTGTAAAGATAATTGCTTTAAATTTCTTTTCTATGGTTTCAGAACTTTTCAAAAAATCTCAACTCATTCTCCACAGTTGCCTCCCAGATGTCATTTTTATCAGCTGTGCAATTTCTATTTATTCACCCAAATAGTTGTACTCTGTCCCTGTCTTTCCAAAATATGCTTTATAAATCTAAGGATAAATGAGAAAAGGTTGTGATTTTTCTTCTAGCTAATTACTATGCTTTCCGTTTTTAAAAAAATCAAATAAAATTGTTTTTTAGGTCACTGCTTATGTAAGTCTATAACACAATGGTAGCGCATTTCAGCAAAAAAGGTTTATAATGCTCTGCCCCTCAAGAGCTGCAATCACACACACGCCTCTTCTGAGAGCCTTGCTGTCTTATTTGGGTTATCCCAAAATCAGATCTGAGACTAGGATTTTGGAACAAGAAGCTTATTTGAGGTGGTGGCCATGGGGTGATCTCAGGAAGCACTATGAGCCCGTAGAGACGTGAGACAGAAAAGGGAGGGTAGGGGCGCCTGGGTGGCTCAGTTGGTTAGGCGACAACCTTCAGCTCAGGTCATGATCCTGGAGACCCAGGATTGAGTCCCACATCGGGCTCTCTGCTCAGCGGGAAGCCTGCTTCTCCCTCTCTCACTCCCCCTGCTTGTGTTCCCTCTCTGGCTGTGTTTCTATCTGTCAAATAAATACATAAAATTTTTAAAAAGAAAAGAGAAAAGTAAAGAAAAGGGAGGGTCACTGGGTCGTTTGCTGCTCTGGGCAGCTGGGTCTCAGTTCATCTTCCCACCCCACCCCCAATTCTCTGCGAAGCTGTGTAGAACTCAGCTCAGAACTGTCTCATGAAGAGGAAGGAAGCTAGGGTATTTATCCACTTACTCCAATCCCTCATTAATTGGGTGTTTCTCCTGAAATGTTGGCTCTCCAACACAACTGGCCTGCCCAAAGGTGGAAGCACCCCCTCATGCACATGCGCAGAGGGCCAGGAAGCTGACCAAGTGTAAGAGAACTAGCTGCACCTGACTTCCCACATAAGAAAAGGTCGTATCATGGGACACAAATGGTGTTTGCAATGCTCAAGTTCTCCTTTTTAATGCGGATAAAAATGTTTGCCTCAATCACTTCATGAAATGATTGAAAAGATTTATCACATGTAATATTTATACGCTAATTTGTAGTTCACAAAGTGCTTGCATAGGCATTTTGTAATACATTCCTCACAGATTCCTGCAAGAATGTTATTCATGTATATAATGATGCTCCCATCTAACACATGAAAATCTGAGGCTCGGAAAGGATAAATGATTTGCCTCACGTTGTAAAACTAGCAACTAGTAAAGGCAGGATTTGAACCAGGAATATAGTGATGAGTTCTAGACTCTTTCCACCATTGTATGTGCGAATGTTCCTTGTCAAGTGCAATGTACTTTAAGAATGTAAGACAGTTATTCCTCAATAAGGGTCACACCAACAAAACAAATAAGCTCAAAAGGAAAAATTCTTCCTATTTATCAACTAAATAGATGATAGATAAATGACTGATTGATAGAGAGATATAGAGAGATAGATAGATAGAAGAAAGCATTTTTAAAAAATCAATTGGTAAAATAAACAAAAAGAAATAGAAGATAAGGATTAAATAATACACTTATCATGATGAAAAAATAAAATAAATTAATGAAGTTTGGTGAGAAAAAATTAATTAATTAATTAATTAATTAAGGGCAATGCATTCTTCACCATCATTTTCCATTCTAATATTTACAAGAGGAGAGACCGCTCTTTTCATCTTAAACTTCCTGAGAGGTCTACATTTATAAGTCCTCAGTCATTTCTGGAAGGAGTCTTTGCAGGGATGATCTTGTACCACACCGTGCAAAAGATTTTCTTGAAAGACGGCAGGGCAGTTATTCCTGGGTCCAGAACACCAGGAGAGATTTTTGGATGGGGCTGGCAGTAGAAACAGAAAGGTCCTAGGCTGTTATAATCGCTATGGTAACTGCTACCATGATGGAGGAGCATGAAAGTCTAGAGGAGTGCACCAACCTTGCTGTGGTGTATCAGGGAAGGCTTCCTGGAAGAGAGGATTTCTATGTGGCATCCCAAAGAAGAAACAGAAATGAATGATGTTGGAACTTCACAGTGAAGAGGGAGAGGGGATTTCCAAGTCTTGAAACAGCAACAGGTAAAAGGCCCAGAAATAGGAGAGAGCATGGTTCCTTAGGGTATTTGCAAATAAAGAGTTGACTATAATTTGGGGATTGTGAAGGGAAAGCACAAGAGAGCTCTGGTAATCTCGTGTGGTGCCTCATAGACGGTAAGTGTTCAGTTGTCCTGGTTTCAGAAGAGTATACTTTTTAACAACAACAACAAAAAATTCAGTTGGTAAAATAAGTAAGCACATGGGTATGAGTGCTTTCTGACCCTAGTGCGGCCAACTGGGGAAAGTGTATCCATGGGATCAGTTGCTCCGGGAACCACTTAATTGCATCAAGGAGGGAGCAAAACAGAAATTAAGCCCACCAAGGCACATCCAGTGAAAAAAAAGTCAACAATGAAAGAAAGCTTTACGAGCAGATTGGGAGTTCCCCCATTTGTGTATACTCAACGTGTGCATTACCTTACTCAGAGGAGCCAGTAAAGGAAAATTAAATTAGTCCACCACCTCCTTGGTCACCTGAGAGCTGAATGTAGGAAAAGGCTGACCTACCTTGGCTTCTGGTCAAGGTACTTTATTCACCAGAAGAGGGTCATAATGATGCTTCTTATAAAGCAAAGACCCAGGAGAAAGGTAGAAAGCACAAACCCGGTGTATTTACTAAGCAAAATGTTTTCATTAACTTTGTTTATATTACTGGCTTGTTCTAAAATTATTCCTGTTCCAGCAAGCAAGCAGTCACTTTGGGGTTTTTCTCCAAAGAGTATTGGTCCATTTACTTTTCACTCTGTGCATTTATTTCCTTTCATTTATTGGATTTCTTAAATATGCCCATTGCCCACAGGCCTCTAGGCACAGGTTCAAAACTAAATGCTACAATTACATGAAATGCTATGGCCAAAGAATATAATTTCATAGGAGAGAAGGGTGAGTGGTAGGGAGTAGAAGGAGTCTATTGGGGAAGCCAATGCCAAACCAGAAAGGTCCATCTTGTATCACATCCTGGAGGCATTAGGCACAGGAGTTGTTGGCTGGACTCAATAAATTAGTGAAATTCTTTAGAGGTTGGGCTTAGTTTTAGATGTCAGCAGTTTAAAAGGAATATAGAGCTGGCCAAAAAATCATCCTCTTCACTAGCCTGTGGTTATATATCTATGTTCAGGAAAACTAAAAATGAGTCCTGGAGAGAAAGCCACTCAACTCATCACATACAGGTAGGACTGATAAGGACAAAATGAAAAAAGAATTGTTACAATAACAGCTAGCATTTATCGAATGCTTACTACACACCAACCACTATATTCTAACAGATACGGATGTATATGTTTGATATATTCCCGTAATCCATACAAGAGCATTTTGAGCAATCCATACAAAAACATAAATTGTGTTTTATCAATGAGATATTTGGGGCATAGAGAGTTCAAGGAACTTGCCCAAAGTCACACAGCAGGTAGGAGAGGATGCCAGGAATAAACATAGTCTGACGTGAGAGATAGCTATACTGACTAATTACAGGGACCAAGGATGATATGCATGTCCAAGTTAAGGACACAACCATTCAAATGACACTGGTGGGGCAAGGTCACCCCAAAACAGCATCCAAATGGATTCAAGAGTGGCGGGAGCTTTTTCTTTCTTCTTTGTGGGTAGAAACAACACTTCTTACAGGCCTTTCCTCCTTTTATTCTTCTCCCCCCCCCTTTTTTTTTGGTCCTCCTTTTTGGCCCACATGGTTTCTTTATATCTTAAGGGTCAAAGAAGTGGCTGAGCCAGTAGGAGAAATCCTAAAATAGGAACGGGAGAAGGAAAAAAATGTTAAGGTTACTCTATTCCTACCTGGGACCCTAGTCCTAGTCTTGACTCTTTTGGCCCAAATAGCTGTATACAATGTACATATGGATGTCTTAAATGAGTTGTGGTTAACTTAGTTTAAGAGACACATTATTGTTATAAGTGAAAAGGTCCCAGACTAGGGATTTCTGTCTCCAAATTAGCAGCCAGCTGGCCATGAGATGCTTGAGCAATTCATTTTATGTTTCTGAACCAAGTTTTACATGGAATACAGTTAAGATAAGGTGTCGAGGTATAACTTCATTTTGTACCCTCTGGATGTGGAGTATTATTTCACCAAGGATTTAAAATGATTTGAACGTCTAAAAATAAAACAACATGGAAACTTCCAGTTTCAGCTCTAACATATAAAGAGCTTAGAAATCATCGCACTCATTTTTACAAGAAAAAAAAGATGAAGAAATTGAAAACCAAGAACTTTTCTTGGAACAGCAGAGAATTGAGGTTGCAAGGCAAACCACCATCCAAAACCAACACTACCCAAACTTGGGAGCTACAGGTGAATACAAAGAATCACTACCAAGATCTGCTTAATTGGAGCAAAAGCCACTGGAGCCATAAACTGGTAGGTGGCGATTTTGAAAAATTGCTGCAGGCTAGTGTGGACTTTCATGACAGTGAGAAAATCCTAGGAACTGAAGTCTTAGAGAACAACCTTCCTGCTCAGAGCTTTCCCTATAGGAAGCTTATCAAGGCCTCATGAGGAAGAGCTAAGGAATAATGTGCTCTGGCTCTGGCTGGAGGAGGTAAAAGGGACCATTCTGAAAACCCAGAGCATTCTACATAACAAAGTCCTTCTCCTCAGGGGGAAAAATAATTTATCAGAGCATTATCCCACCTAAGCAGAAAAAGTAGGCTTTTACCTAACTCCACCTCTTCTAACCCTTCTGCTTCACCTAAAAGGACATGGGGAGAGCTAAAAACCCCAAGGGAGGAAATAGCTCAAGGTCACAGGCTTAGAAAGAAATTTTAGATTTAATCATAAGATTATAGAATGCTTCCCTTTCCCTCCACCTTACTGGTGCATCTGTCTGTAGATATTAACAGACTCTAAAATTTATATGGAAAGACAAAAAACCAGGAAATATAGGAAAATACTGAAAAAGAAAAAACATAAAGTCACAGTAATCAGGAAGGCATAGTATTAACAGAACAATAGGGGCGCCTGGGTGGCTCCATCATAAAGCATCTGCATTCTGCTCAGGTCATGATCCTGGAGTCCCAGGGATGGAGCCCCGCATAAAGCCCCGCATGGAGCCCCACATCAGGCTCCCTGCTCAGGAGAAGGCCTGCTTTTCCCTCTCTCACTCTCGCTGCTTGTGTTGCCTCTCTAGCTATGGTTCCATCAAATAAATAAATAAAATCTTAAAAAGAAAAAAATAGATACAGAGATCAATGCAACAGGACAGAGCCCAGAAATATATCCACATAAATATAGCAAAATGAAATTCAATGGAAAAAGGATGATCTTTTCAACTAATGGACTATCTATATGCAAAAAGATTAATCTAGAAACAGATCCTACACTTTTCATAGAAATTAACTCAAAATGGATCAAAAACCTAAACATAAAAGCTAAACTGTAAAAATTCCTAGCAAGTAATGAAAAAACAAGCCACAGACTTGGATAAAATATATACGACACAAACATTTGATAGCACACTTGTATCTAAAATGCACACATACGCAAAATCTCTTAAAACTAAAAAAATAAGAATACACAAAAATCAATTTTAAAAAAGGCCAAAGACCTAATATATCTCCAAAGAAGATGTACAGGTGGCAAAAAAGCATACCAAAAAATGCTCAATATCATTTGTCATTAGAGAATTGCAAATTAAAACAACAATGAGATATCACTATGCATATTAGAATGGCTAAAATCTAAAAACTGACAATATCAATTGCTAGCGGGGTGTGAAGCAACAGGAACTCTCTCATTCATTGCTAGGAGCATCCAGCCACTTTGAAAAACAGTCTGGCAGTTTCTTACAAAACTAAATAGTCATCACATGATCCAGCAGTCAAGTTCCAAGGTATTTACCAACTCATTTGCAAAATTACATTCACATGAAAACCTACATGTGAATGTTAAAGTAGCTTTATTCATAATCACCCCAAATTGGAAGGAACCAAGATGTCTTCCAATAGATAAATGGATGAACAGACAGTAGTAAATCCATAAAATGGAATGTTATTCTATGATAAAAAGAAATGCACTATAGAGCTCTGAAAAGACGTGGACAAACCTTAAATGCATATTTCTAAGTGGATGAAGCCAATCTGAAAAGGCTACATGGTATAGAAATCTAAGTATATAATATTTTTGAACAAGGCAAGATTACATACAGTAAAAATTACAGTGATCACTAGGGTGTTAGGGAGAGAGGGGAGGCTTGAATAGATGAAACTCGGGGCCTTTTTCATGGCAGTGGAACTATTTTTTGCAATGCTATGCTGGTGGACACATGACATCATTTCTAAAACCCATAGAACCTTACAGCATCAAGAGAAAACCTTCATGCGGGTGAATCTTTAAAAAATAATTTAGGAGACCAGAGATTCCCAGATAGGATAGCAGACTGTGATAAGAGAATCAAATTTTATTACAAATGCATGACACAAGCTCACCGTAGGGAAAGGGGACAAGGATGCTGACCTAAATAATTCTGGAAATGATTTGAGTCCTCAAGACTAGAGACAAAAGGAACTGCATATAACCACTGAACTCTACTAAATTTAGTTGTTTTCCATGCGGGTATGAATCAATAAACCTGATACTCCTATCCATGTATTCTGAAACTGAACAATTAGAAAAGTGGATTGTGGATGGGGGGGGGACCAAGTGTCTCACTGCTGGGGTGGAGTTTACAGATAAGTAGGGGGAGATGCTAGAATAATACATATGGTAATGATTAGCATTAGAAACATCAGTATGATCTCATGGTTAGCTTAATATAGATACAGATAGTTAGTTACGTAGAGAAATATTTATGGGCATGTGTTATACATGGGTTAGTATTCACACGTATATATTTCCTGACTCCGTTAGCTGAGAGAGCCTACAAACAGAGACACTCTGGTAGCAAGAAACACACCAGCACTCAATCTTGTTTTCTAATACCATTCTGCAGTAAAAGGAACTGGTGTTCCTTAAAGAAACAGTTGATTCTTGGGCGCCTGGGTGGCTCAGTGGGTTAAAGCCTCTGCCTTCGGCTCAGGTCCTGATCTCAGAGTCCTGGGATCGAGGCCTGCATCGGGCTCTCTGCTCTGCAGGGAGCCCACTTCCTCCTCTCTCTCTGCCTGCCTCTTGGCCTACTTGTGATCTTTATCTCTCTGTCAAATAAATAAAATCTTTAAAAAAAAAAAAAAGAAATAGTTGATTCTGGGACTGGAATAGAAAACATACAATATGATCCTGAAGCATTTTGTAGTGCCCAAAGCTAAAGAAGTGATCAAAGAAATTTTGAGAGGTGTATACCCAAGGAATGCAGGGGCCAATTGAGAGAGCTTCTGATGGCCAACACTGGAATAATTTTAGCAACAGAATAAGCAAAGTATCATGGATGAAACCTAAAGTAGAAAACACACATCCATGAGTTCATATTGATATAAATAAATGATTGAGTAGATAAATAAATGCAGAAGGACAAATCTCCCATGAAGAATTCCAAACAATTTACGTACATACTCCACACTCAAGGAAAGAGAGCATAAATCCCTACTCCTCAGCTGGGGGCTAGGCATGGTGACTTCCTTCCAGAGGATTCACTATGAAAACTGGGGGAACAGAAGCATAATTTTTCAATGGAGAAACCTGACACACATCACCTCAGCCAGATAATCAAAGTCAGTATCAACACTGATAAACCCCCAGTCTAATCATGAGGAAAAATACTAGACAAATTCAAATAAAGGGACGTTCTACCAAAAAACTCGACAAATACTGGGTGTGGGGCATAAACAATGAATCTTCGAACACTGAAAAACTAAAATAAATTATTATTAAGAAAAAAAACTGTTAAGGACATCAAAAACAAAGAAATCCGCAAAACTGTCACCATGAAGTAGAGCCTAAGGAGACATGACAAGTAAACACAAAGTGGTATCCTGAATGAGATTCAAGAACAAAAAAAGGACAACCATTAAAAACAAAGAAGATCTGAATAAGCTATGGGCTTCAGTTAATAGAAACCTATCAATATTTATTCACTCATTGTAACAAATAAACTATACTGATATCAGATTCAATTATAAAGGAGACTGGGTACAGTGTGTACAGCAGGTCACTGTACTATTTTTACAATTTTTCTATAAATCTTAAAGTGTTTCAAAAAATAGTCTGCTTTTTAAAAAGACAGACAGCAACATGGGGGAGGATGGGTGGCTCAGTTGAATGAGGAATCGACTCCTTTGGTGATCTAAGTGTCGTGAGAGCGAACCCTGCATAGGGCTCCACAGTAAGTGTGCAGCTTGCTTAAGATTCTTTCTCTCTCCCTCTCCCTCTGCCCCTCTCCCTGAATACACACACTCTCTCAATATGTAAATAAATAAATATATATATATATATAATTTTAAACATTAAAAGACTTCACTCTTTAAAAAATAAATAAAAATAAAAAGACAGCAACATGAATAAACAAATATATAATGAATGGGCTTTGTCCTAGGATGTACTGAAATTGGGAATCAAATTCTGCAGATATATGAATTACCTAATCCAGTTTACTTAAGACCTTTAGACTCAGCCTAAAACTGTACCTAAAAA
>PITA01019406.1:0-18909 GCA_004023965.1 Spilogale gracilis | reverse complement strand
TAACACAGATACAGACCCACACGATGGCTGCCTTGGACCCTGAAAGCAATGTTTCCCTATGAAAAGGAAAATGAATTTAACAGGACCCTCCCCGGTGCCACTGAATTCATTAGCTTCGGGCTCTAATGAGATCACAGAGCCAGACACCCCCTTACCACTCCCCACTTTGACAGATTGTCCAGGACAACTCAGGATTTACAATGTCAAAAGTCAAGTTCACCTCTTACCCCCTGGCTCCTTTCAAGCTGGTGTTCCATTCCAGGGATGTTCCTCCTAAATAACAGACATGACACAGTTTCCAAGCCACGCTAGACCGTGGAGGAAATGATGACACAGATCTGCTGCCTCATGCAGAGTCTGAGACACCATTGTTCGGTAAATGGGTGTGAGGTGCCCAGAGGCAAAGTGATCTGAGATTTCCTGCACTAACCATGTGGACTCATTTTTTCCAGTTGCTTTCTACTCAGGCCAAAAAACTTTACCAGAGTTTCCTCAGGGTCTCTAATTGCCCTGGTGGCTTTGGTAATTGCTCTGGACTCTTTCCCCTGAAGAGTAAACAGTGATGTGTCCTTTTAGTTTTCCCACATCCCATAGTCCCAGCCCTCCTCCAAATCAGTGGCTACCAAAGGAGACAAAGACCCTGATCATTTACATAATAGCCCGTTCTTTTCCACATTGTGTCAAGTGTTCGAGGTGTTTGTTTTAATAACCTAATTTTCCTCCAATTATATAACCTTTACTCGAGAGAGCAAAGATTTCATATTAGTTTAGGTTCATGGAGGAATATAAAAGACCTAGTTAAAATGTCTCAGACCTCTGATTATACCATACATAGATATTTAAAAGCCATAAAACCTCTCCCCCTGCCTTGAAATCTAGCTAGCCCTTGTCAACTACTTACCATCTACTCTCAGAAATGTGGCCTTCTCCCTCTGCATTGTCCGTCTTAAATGCCTTCCCTTTTTGATGGACAGCTCCTAGGTGTGGGGAGGAGGTTCTTGAGCATGGCCTCATTGTCATCTTCTGCTGGATTCGTTGACAATGGTTAACTGTACCCCAGGTAAAAAGAGCATTAACTTCCTCCCTGACCAAAGATACCTGGCACGGGCATCCAAAGAAGCTGGAATAGAGAGGAGAAAGGAGAGTTCTGGCAAGAAGAACGGGACACACTCAAGTAGGAATGCCATTTCCCAGGGCGCCTGGGTGGCTCAGCTGGTTAAGCGTCTGACTCCTGATCTCAGCTCAGGTCTTGATCTCAAGGTCTTGAGTTCAAGTCCCGTATTGGGCTCCACCCTGGGCACGAAGCCTACTTAAAAAAATGTCATATCCTCTACAGACTCCACTGCCTCCTCCTTGGAGTGTTTTGAAGCAGCTCTAGGGAGTGACAACATGCACAGTGAATGCTGAACCTTGAAGAGCGCTGGAGACAGGCCACAATTTAAGTACACACTCAGCCATTTATTGGCAGTGCTATTCAAGACAAATAATTAACTTTTCTAGACCTAAGCTTTCACCCCTACAAAATGGTAAGAAAAATCATCATCATCACAGGCTAGGGAAGAAGATTAAAGATTATAAGATGAGTGAAGTGCCAGATAAATGGTTATATGCTTTAATATGTTAACTCTTACTTTTTCCCCATATATTATGAGATGTAATCAACATATAATATTATTTAAATTTAAGGTAACTGTTACGTTTTTAGGACAGTGTGCAGGTGGTTTCATCATCTTTAATTTGTTGGTTGGTTGGTTGATCAACTGATTGACTTTAACACCAAAAAAGTTTGATGTCTTCAAATGTATAATATCTAGTTAAAAGTCCTACATTTTTCTTGTCAAGTTTTTTTTTCTTCTACAGTTTTGTATTTGTCTACTGAAGCTGTCATAACGAAAGATCCCGACAGACTGAGTGGTTGGTTTTTTTTCTAATTTTTTATGCATTTTTTCAGAGAGAGAGAGGGAGAGCACACAGGGAGAGGGGGAAGCAGCCTCCCCATTGAGCAGAAAGTCCGACATGGGGCTATATCCAGGACCCTGAGATTAAGACCTGAGTCGAAGGCAGATGCTTAACCAACTGAGCCACCCAGGAACCCCAGACTGGGTGGTTTGAACATTTATTTCTACAGTCCTGGAAACTAGAAATCCATGATCAAAGTACCAGCAAATTTAGTTTCTAGTGAGAAATCTCTTCCTGGCCTACAGACATTGATTGCCTTTTATACCGTGTCCTCACATGGCCTTTTGCTCAGTGTTTGTGCACAGAGAGAATAGGAGGGAGAGAGGGAGAGCTCTCTAGGGTCTCTCTCTCTTTTTTTTTTAAGATTTTATTTATTTATTTATTTATTTATTTATTTATTTATTTGAGAGAGAGAGAGAGCGCACATGCAAGGGGAGGGGCAAAAGGAGAAGGAAAAGCAGACGTCCCACCAAGCAGGGACCTCAATGTGGGACTCAATCGCAGGACCCCAAGATCATGGGCGGAAGGCATACACTTAACCAACTGAACCACCCAGATGCCCTCATGGTGTCTCTTCTTATAAGGGCACTAAATCTGGCAGAATACAGCCCCATTTTAATTAATTACTTCTTTAGAGGACCCATCTTCAAATATAATCTCACCATAGGGAGTTAAGTGTTCAACATGCATTTTCAGGAGACACAAATATTCAATCCATAACTGGCTTTCTGTCACGTCTTGCTTTCAGAAGAAAAAAAAATCATATTTGAAAGATGGCATATATGTCCCTTGGCAATGCAAAAGTTACTATGTTTGTCTGCACAATAAATTAGGAAAGTAGGAAAAGTTAGATGCTTTTGACTCTCATTATCAAACAAACTTTTGAAATACCTACTCTTGTGGATTGACAGCAGCAACAGCTCCAATTTTATTCAACCTTCTTGTGCCCACGCCCTCTGGCAATGGCCTTTCACACAGACTCTGGGCTCAGTCACGTGACTTCCTTTGGCTCACGGACCATTAGCACACTTGATGGGATGCATTAGCAGAGTCAGAAAAAAGCTTAGAAGCTTACCTGCTTGCTGCTTTAAAACCCAGCTGCCACAGGAACAAGTCCAGGCCATCCTGCCAATTACAGGACAACCCAAAGGGGAACTGAGGGCACTGAGCTAACAATCAGACAGTGTTCAGCTATTCTAATAGCCAACTGCAGAAGCATGAATGAACCCCAGCTGAGAGGAGTCCACTCTGACATGGATAAATAGTGCCACCAAAATAGCCCGGCCTAAATTGCTGATCCACAGAATCATGAGCTAAATAATTTTTTTATTGTTCTAAGACACCATGTTTTGAGTCAGTTTGTTACACAGCAATAGCGAACTGACACATCTGCAAAGTTGTCAGGACCGTGCTATACTTTTTAGGAAATACAGAAGAAATGTGAAATACAATTTCAAGTGAGAAGAAGAGGTGTAGATATATGGTATATATCCTGCAGCTATTAATAAGGAGGAAAACATCACTTTTAGTTGAATGCAATATGACATTAACACAATATGGTATTAATATCAAGGTATGAGGAAATAATACATACGCTGAAAATAATTATCTTTATGTAACTCCAGCATTTTGTATCTCATTTAGAATGAAAAGCAATGAGTTTCATGAGAATGGATAACACAGGAAAGAAGATAGTAGGAATATTTATTTTGCAGCCAAGAAAATTCTCTCTCTCTCTCTCTCTCTCTGGTTCAATTCATGCTTTGGGAAACAAGTCAGATCACTTTTTCTTTTACCCAAATTAGTTTGCCCATTCCTTGAAATTACATATGATGACACAATCCAAGTCCAACTTGGCAAAATAAAGAATTTTCAGCTCAAGTCTGGTTTCTCTTCAATTTTCATTTCCCCTGGGTCCCATTCATATTTCTTACAGACACTTTCCCTTGTGACCCAATCTAACTTGATTCCCTACCACATCTCCTCTACCAAGAGCATCTAAAGCTATTTTGCAGAGATCCTATAAATAATGGTTTGACAATTTTAAAAGATAATATTCAGAAAATAAGCTTGGAAAGGGGGATGGAAAAAGAAAAGGCTCTTTTCAGGACAGTGTCTACAGTTGTACCTGGATATTACCAGCTAATCTGAGTGATCTCTTTTCCCAAGTGACTTGATAGAACTGTCCTGCTTTTTTGGCTTTATTTACAACCACAATCAGATAGAAGATGAAGGAAAAACTGACCAATCAGAATGAAATTCTGGGGATGAAGGAGGCCTCTGGAGAAGGCTGATATTTGATGAAAAAACAAAATGACAAAACTAAGCATCATCATCTTCCATTTTGTACTGGTGTTCCTCTGCCATTTTATAAAGTTAGAGAAGGAGCTGGTGCTTGTCTTTATAGTAAGTTCTGACATCTGAGAAATGGTCATTCTTTGACATTTAGATAAAGAATCTCAAATTCCTTCCTCTGGAGAAGTAAAGTTGGGCTCTCTTCCCTCAGGCCCTGCCGCCTATCAAGCTCTCTTCCCTCTATCCTTTAATCACCCATTGGAGTAATTTGTGAGAGCTGCCATAACAAAGTGCCACACACTGGGGGGCTTCAACAACAGAAATGTATTTCCTCATAGCTCTCGAGGCTACAAGTCTAAGAATCAGGTTTTGTTTGTTTTCTCTGAGGGTCACTCTTCTTGGCCTATAGATGGTCTTCTCTTTGGGTCTTTACATGGTCTTCCATCTGTGCATGTTTTTGTCCTAACAGTCCCTTCTTATAAGGGTCTCAGTCATACTCAATAAGGGCCCATTCCAATAATCTCATTTTAGCTCTTCAAAGGCCCTATCTCTAAACACAATCATATTCTGAGATATTTGAGTTTAGGACTTCAATATATTAATTTGGGGGACATAATTTAGTCCTTAATGCCTTTACCTCAGAAATCCTTTACCTCGAGATCTATTTACCTTTTCCCTTCCTCCCTCAATATTAAATCAGTTTCATCAGTTCCATAACTAGACAAGGGGATGAAAACACTTCCAGGTTAAATACACAGATCAGCTGGTTTCAAGGTGCATCTCAATTTTGGAAATGTGAAATGCTGTCACAGAAGAGTTATGCAAACAGATGACTCGGAAAGCTAAGAAATTCCTGCAATATTCAAAGAATTGAATCTCTAGTGGTTGGAATTAAAGTGAAATCATTATGGTCTGTGATAAAGGGATGGGAAGATGGCAATCTATGTGGAGACCCATTTAGACCAGTTAGCTACACCTTCTAAACCTTCTAAACATCACTGAAGAGGTTTTCAGTGTAGGTTGGACCTGGAGAGTGAGGAAGGAAGCAAGGAAACAAGGGAGCTACTCATACTTACACAGAGTTCCCTCATTAAGAAACAGAACACTGTAGGGGCGCCTGGGTGGCTTAGTCAGTTAAGTGTCTGCCTTCGGCTCAGGTCATGGTCTCAGGGTCTTGGGATCAAGCCCTGAGTCAGGCTCTTTGCTCAGTAAGGAGTAAGGAGTCTGGTTCTCCCTCTCCCTCTGCCTACTTCTCTCCCTGCTTGTGCTCTCTTATTATCTCTTTCACTCTATCTCTGCCTTTCTCTGTCAAATAAATAAATAAAATCTTAAAAAAAAAGAAATAGAACACTGTACATTGACCACTCTAATAGATACAGACTTTTTTTCCCACAGAATCTTCTTTTTAGATTCCAACAGTGCTCTATTTCCTCCTCATAGTAATTACATAAATAACTAGTAGGCGGCCAATAAATATTGAGTGACTGATTTCAAGGATATTAACACAGGAGCAATATTAATGCCAATAGCCTCCATCTTTATTTCTAAGGATGAGGGTGTGTAGGCGTGTTCCCCCTTGATCCTATTACCCATTCCTAATTGAGAAGCAGAGTTCCCTGTAAAGACAACCATCTCCCAAGAGTAAATGTGAAGCCAAAACTCCAGTCTCTTTCAAGTACTTCTCCTACTTCAACACTTCACCCTCAAGTAAATAACTTCAGTGTTCAAATTAGATATTAAACATTGAACAAATAGAAACTGAACTCTAAATGCTTATCTTGACTGATTTCCCCTAAGAGAGACAGCTTCCATCTTGCAGCTCTATCTCTCTCCAGGTTTTCGCTTATCCCCCAATGTCACCACGGGGGGCCATGGGACCATCCCCGACACCCCACTTGCTTCCTTCAGGAACACTGTAAATGACTGAAGGCAGGTAAATATCAAAACTGATGTCTTCTCTCCCACTGGGAGTATTTCCTCGTTTCTACAGTTTCTAAAATAACCCTCTTTGGAAATCATCTGAAAAGGGTGTCATTCTCATTTTGATGTTTCTAACCACAGAACCCATGCTGGGGCTGCCTTGTAATTGTTTTCCTCTGGTGAACTGATCAAAAGTCCCCTGGCTAATTATATCATCTGGGAAGTAGGGAGAGGCCATGGAGGAAAGTGAGTGCATTCATACTAATTTGGCTTTAGTGATGAGGTTGCCACTGTGTAAACAGGCTAATTCTTTGGATGTTGACCAAAAAGAAACAAGAGGGAGAACCAGCACAGGCAAGACAAACAGGCTGCTATTCCTGGATCCATAAAAATATACCTTTGGAAGCGGCGTAGGGAAGAAAAATTATGTTGTAATTCATGCCATGACATTCGTCAGTCTCATGCCTTCCCGAATAACCGGTGCTAAGTTAGAGTCAAATGATACATGGGATTTTCTAGCTAAATGCCTTTTTCATCTGTTATCAAAGTTATCGATCCATGTGGACTGTTGCCTGGTCACTTGCTCATCCAGGTTTAAGGCAAAGGCATAAATCGCGCCCATTTAATCCCTTCATTTTTAAGAGGAGTGTGAGGACACTCATGAGGCATTTAAGTGCTGGGAAACTTCTTAGCCTGAGTAGTCTTTCTCAGGAGTCAGCTTTCTCCACCAATGCCTCTATTCATGTGGGATATAATGTTATTTCATTTTCCTCTGGCCATCTTACATCCCTGGAGAGAGCTTGACTCATGATATAATTATATGCTCAGCCAGTTCCCACTGAGAGTCCCTCCAGACTGCCACCAGCCTGCCCCCGCTCATCTTCCACTCCAGTGCCAAAGAGAACAGAACTCAGCCAGAAACAGAGTGACACTTTCTGCAGAATAGTTAATGATTAGGTTCTCTGAGAGCAGTTCGCAGTATCCTCTTTCCTCCAAGAGGAACGGTGAGCCCTGGAGGGGAGTGACTCACTGCAGAACCAGCCCAATTTGTGGTCTCTGGGGCTGGTCAGCATAGCCTGTTCGGTCCTCCTTGGTGGTTCATAAAATGGCTCCTGGAGGACAGATTTTCAAATGTTTGGGAATTTGGGCTTATTTCACAGGAAAATATGAATACTGTTATTCAAATCTCAGCATGGACTTGAGAAAGGCTGTCTTGGGGATGATCATGACAGCCCCCTCCTACTCAATGGTATGTCTTTACTTTCACCTGTCTTGGATAGAGGTTAACCAGGGCCATGGAAGCCCAGCTCTAGAGGCGACACAGGGAAATCATCGTTGGTCACTGCTTAACTTGACATGAGTAAATGGTCTTCGTACCCAGAGCTGCAAGCTTCTTAACCAACACATTTGAGAGTCACAGCAGAATTTTCTCTCCTAGCTCTCCATGTCTTCCTCTTCTCTTATGGCCAGCACAAATTCAGATTGCTTCCATCCGATCTAGTTTTTCTGGATTCCAAGGCTTTAGTCAAATCTTCAACCTTGTCTGACCCCCAATCCAACTTATTTTCTCCCTTTTTTTTATCATTGTGCTCAGCTCTTCCTTCATAGTTTTTACCATTATTCGTAATTATATATTTACTTGTGCAGTTATTTGTTTAAAGTCTGTATCCTTCCATTAGGTTGCAGATTCCATGAACAAACATGTTTGGTTTTTTTGTTTGTTTGTTAATTTCACTACTAGTAAATCCAAGGTTTCACATAGAACCCAACACAAAATTAGCCGTTAATATACATTAGTTATGTTTCCATCATTATCACCATCATTATTAACTGAGCGGGTAAGATTTTAGCATCTACTTAACTAAATTTTTCATGCTTTTGAAAATAGTCACCACTCTCTGGTCACTGATTTTTTCCAGTTTTTCTCTTAGACTTACTTCCATATGTATCATAAAGGATCCTGGATCCTTTCTAAAGGGAAACCCGTAAGGACAAGAAGTACCATATATTTTTCTGTCATTTGAATGATGTATTCTCCCCATAGCCATATGGTCATGGGGCTAAAACAAACTGCTTTTTTCCCAGGTCTCAGAAGCCTCATATTCATAGTTCAGTTACAATAAGAGCACCCAAAAGCTACGTCAAATAAAAGTTTTCCACCCAGTTATCCTCTGCCCCAATGATCTTGCTGAAATGGTTGGAAAGCATTCCACTAGATAACACTGTCTGAAACTAGGCTCTGGGGCTCAGTAAGAAAAGGAATCAAATGGTCAGAAATAAGGATGACAATAGCCCGACCCTACTCCTCCTGTGAAAGACAGGCTGGGAGTCACTGAGGAGAGCCTCCCACCCGAGATGCAGTGTGATCACACACTGTCCATACCTCACTGGCCCTGTGCTGATTCACATTTCCTATAATATGCTCTGCACCAAGAGCCCTGAAAGAAAAGGTCCTATCATACTTTCATTCCAAATGGTCTCCCCAAGCACAGCTCTTAAGACAAGCTGGCAGTCATCTTACACGCCTGTTTCGGAGTAGCTGCTGTGCACGGCTCTGACCTGAGGTCAGGACACCTGGGTCCTCATCTCAGCTCTGCTACTTATCAAATGTGTATGTTTAAACAAGAATTTCCCTTCTCTGAGACTCAGATACTGTCACTGAAAAGTGAGGATACTACTCATAGTGTCGTTGTGATCATTTAAATAATAATAATTATACTAATAATAACAACAATCATCATGCTTCAGAAATCACAGTGCCTAACACTTTCTAGAACCCTCCTAAGTATTTATAAGGTCTGTTCAACCAAGGTTCCCAGGGTAATTCATAAGCTTATTGAAATGTGATTTTTGAAACTTATTATCCATCAAATATTTTTTTGAACTACCACTCCTGTCAAAGCAACTGGAATGCAATTAAGGAAAAAAAGCCTTGTCCTCAAAAATCTTTTGGTTTAGTCAAGAACACACAACGGAAAGATGATGTGATGCATGGACATAGAAAGAAATGTTCACTGAGCATCAAGTGAATGGCCTGAAAACAAATACCTCCAACATCACAGACAGCGATTCTTCTGAAGGGTGGGGCCAAGGGAGACATTTTCTGGAAAGAGATCACAACACTTTTGTTTCAGTTAAACTATTCTTTGAAACAAACCACTCCAAAATTTCACGGCTTAGGAAAAATGATTTGTTATTTTTTATGACCCTGTGGGTTGGTTGGAGATGTCCTTCTGTTCATCTCTAGGCTGAATTCCAATGTTGCATCAGTTGGAGGGTCTGCTATGCGAGCAGTTGCTAAGGGCTGTTGACTGGGTTCTCAGTTCTTTCCTATGTGACCTCAGTTCTCCCCTGGGCCACTCTGCTGTCCTTGCATGGAGATCGCAGACAGTATCCCAAGAGGGCAGAAGTGGGAGATGCAAGTCTCTTATAAGCTCAAGCTGCAAAACTCACACAGTATCTTCTTCCCTCCAGAGGTCTAGTCCAGATTTAAGGGTGTGGAGAAGAGCAGCAGTTACATTGTAAAAAGGCATGAATACTGATATAAGAATTGGTTACCATCAAAAATTCTACCAGAGCTTAGTTTTATAATTATCTGTATATAAATTTGCCTTGTCACTGTACTGACAATTTCTTCAGAGTGGTAAGAGGTCTTATGAACTCTCTGCAGTGACTAATACAGTCTCAAGCAGAGCAAGATCTCAGTAAGGTTTAGCAAACTAATAAAGGAAGAAACAAATTATAACCAGGTGTAATATTATGTGTACGCATACTAATAGTGTAAAAACATAAGTAGTTTGGCTGTCTTCCATGTCTGGCACGAGAGAATAAAAGACTAGATTAATCTTTCCAACTTCAACAATCTGATAGGAGGAACGATATATGAAACAATCATTTTCAGATGACAGGCAGAGCAGAATACTGATTCATAGAAATGGAAAGCAAGCAAGGCAACTGCTACAGCTGCTCCAGATTTTGGCCTGAAAAGAGTTTCCAGGGTGCACTGAGGGAGGAAAAAAGTCAAACCAGAGCCTAGTGGGTGCCCTGAGTTGAGAAGACAGAAGTCACAGTTAGAGGAGCCCAACGTGGCTAAAATTCACAGAGAGGAATCCCAAAGAAAGTGGAAAACATTGCCTAGAGAATAGGATCCCTGGGTATCTTTGAGTCTTTGACTAATGCCTGATCAGCAAAACTTTCTGAAGAACCTATCAAGGCCAGGGGGGAAAAGGTAGAAAAAGCAGATCGAACTCACACAAGACTACATAGTGGCCGCACCAAGCAGAATGGAAAGACTGTGTTCCCCTAAAGTTCATGAAGCTATCTCAGAAATGTGACTGCATTTGGCCTAGGGGCCCATGTCCAATATGTCTTCCATCCTTATAAGAAGAGGAAATCTGGACACAAATTAAAACACCATGGGAGTGCATACATGGAGGGAAGGCCACATCAGGACCCAGCAAGAAGGTGGCCCTCTGCCAAAGAGAGAACTCAGAGAAAACCAACCCTGCTGACACCTTGATTGTGGACTTCTAGCCTCTGGATCTGTATGACAATAAATATTTGTTGTTTAACCCACTCAATCTCTGGCATTTTATTATAGCAGCCTTAGCAATCAAATGCAGACCTCATGACACATGAGGCATTGGACTTAGACCCTCCAAAGAGCATTGCCTCAGACATGAATCCAACTTAGCCACAGACTGGAGTCTGCTCTGGATCCATCTGACAAAGCTTCAAAGCAAGCCACAAACTATTTCCAAATAACTTACGTACATCCCAGTACAAAACTAAAAAAATATTTAGAGGAATACAAAATTAAAAGAGAAGGAGAGAGAAAAAATCTTGCACCCAACAATGTAAAACTCCCAAGTCTGACAACCCCTCAAAAAATTACCCAGCATGGGACACGTGGGTGGCTCAGAGGGTTAAGTCTCTGCCTTTCTGGTCAGGTCATGATCTCAGGGTCCTGGATCAAGTCCCACATTGGGCTCTCTGCTCAGTGGGGAGCCTGCTTCCCCCATCTTTCTCTGCCTGCCTCTCTGACTATTTGTGATCTCTTTCTGTCAAATAAATAAATAAAATCTTTTTAAAAAAATTACCAAGCATGTGAAGAAACAGGAAACAAATTCATAATGAGGAATAAAATCAATCAAGAGAAACACATCCAGGGCACCTGGGTGGCTCAGTGGGTTAAAGCCTCTGCATTCAGCTCACATCATGATCTCAGGGTCCTGGGATCAAGGCCTACATCAGGCTCTCTGCTCAGTGGGGAGCCTACTTTCTCCTCTCTCTCTGCCTGCCTCTCTGCCTACTTGTGATCTCTCTCTGTCAAATAAATAAATAAAATCTTTAAAAAAAAGAGAGAGAGAGAAACACATCCAGAAAGGAAAAATACAGATAATGGAATCACTAGATAAAGGCAGCTCTTAGCAATAAACCCCATGATAGAGAGAAGAAGGAGCATGCTAAGGAAGTTATGGAAGATATTTATGAAGATTGTGGGCTATAGTCGTGGAAGGATAGTTGTAGAAGGTATTTTATGAGATCCAAATTTGAGTTCTAAAAAGAAAAATACAATGTCGAAATAAAAAATGTACCAGATGGGTTTGCCAGCAGTTTGTACACTGCAGAAGAAAGTGGGCAAATTATCAGGGGACCGTAGGACAACATGAAGCAACCTCATACATATATAATCAGAGTCCCAGGAGAAAAAGAAAAGAAAGGAATAAAGAAAACTATTTGGGGTAAATACTCAGTAGTGCAATTGCAGGGTCATAGGGTAGTTCTAATTTTAATTTTTTGAGGAATCTCCAGTTTTCCAAAGTGACTACACCAACTTGCATTCCCACCAACAGTGTAAGAGAGTTCCCCTTTCTCAACAGCCTCTCCAACACTTGTTGTTTCCTGTCTTGTTAACTTTGGCCATTCTGACTGGTGTAAGGTGGTATCTCAATGTGGTTTGGATTTGAATTTCCCTGATAGCTAGCGATACAGATGTAGTGAAAAGAAGGGCCATATGTACCCCAATGTTCATTGCAGCACTGGCCACAAGTGCCAAACTGTGGAAAGAGCCAAGGTGTCCTTCAACAGATGAATGGATAAAGAAGATGTGGTACATATATACAATGGAATATTATGCCTCCATCAGAAAGGATGAATACCCAACTTTTGTAGCAACCTGGACTGGACTGGAAGAGATTATGTTGAGTGAAATAAGCCAAGTAGAGAAAGTCAAGTATCATATGGTTTACTTGTGGAGCATAAGGAGTAATATAGAGGACAGTAGGAGAAGGAAAGGAAATGGGAAGTAGGGTAATTCAGGGAGAGAAACAAAACAAGAGAGACTTTGACAACTTTTCAAAATATGATGAAATTATAAGCACTCAGACCCAAGGAATTCACAAACTCCTAAGAAGAAGAAAAATGAAGACAATTACACCAGCACATGCCATAATCAAATTATTTGCAGTGAGTAATAAAAAGAAAAATCTTTGTAAAAACCATAGAAGAAAAAGGACATATTACCTCCAGAAGACAAAGCATAATAATTACAGACTCCTTGTAAGGAAGAGCGTGATCCAAAAGACAATGAAGCAACAACTTTAAAGTCCTGGGGAGTGGAGCTGGGAGGGGCTCTATCAACTTAAAATTCTATACTCAGACAAAATGGCTTTCAAAAATGAACACAAAATAAAGATTTCCTTAGACATAAAAAATCTTATAAGGATGCATTGCCTAAATACTGTTTACAAGAAATGTGAAGCGAAGTCCCTCAGGCATAAATAGGATGGCAACTAGAAATTTGGGTGAATATAAAGGAATAAAAAGGGACAGAAATGCAAAATATATGTTTAAGTATAAATAATTGTTTATCATTATTTTAAATCTCTTTTTTTAAATGGTAATTTAAAGCAAAAATCATTTGTAAATGTAATGTTGGGCTTACAGTTTATGTAGAAGTAAAATGTATGATAATAATAATTCTTTTTTTAATATTTTATTTATTTATTTGTCAGAGAGAAACACAGCTAGAGAAGGTACACAAGCAGGGGGAGTGAGAGAGGGAGAAGCAGGCTTTCCGCCAATCAGGGAGTGCAATACAGGGCTTGATCCGGGGTCTCCGGGTCATGACCTGAGCCGAAGGCAGTCGCTTAACCAACTGAGCCACACAGGCACCCCATTTTTTTTTAAGATTTTATTTATGTATTTGGCAGAGAGAGAGATCACAAGTATGCAGAGAGGCAGGCAGAGAGAGAGGAGGAAGCAGGCTCCCTGCTAAGCAGAGAGCCCATTGCAGGCCTCGATCCAGGACCCTGAGATCATGACCTGAGCTGAAGGCTGAAGGCAGAGGCTTAACCGTCTGAGCCACCCAGGTGCCCCTATAATAGTAATTCTAAGGTAGGAAAGGAAGAAATAGAACTATAGTCCTATAAAGTTCCTATATGTGATATAAAATGGTATAATATTACCTGTAATAAGCTAAAGATAGAGAAGACAAACCATAAAACAATCACTAAAAATATTTTAAAAGAGGTGTAACTAATAAGCCAATAAAAAGAGAAAATGGGGGAGCACCTATGTGGCTCAGCTAGTTAAGCATCTGACTTCAGCTCAGGTCATGATCTTAGGGTCCTGGGATTGACCCCTTCGTGGGGGTGGGAGGGTTCCATTCAGCAGGGAGTCTGCTTGTCCCACTCCCTCTACCTCTCCCCCAACTCGTGCTCTCTCTCTCAAATAAATAAAATCTCTTTAAATTTTTTTAAAAAGATAAAATTAAATCATAAAAAATATGTAACTAATCCAAAATAAGACAGAAAAGAGGAGAAAAATATACAACTAAATCCAAAATAAAGCAGAAGAAAGGAGAAGCATATGGGACAAACAGAAAATAAACAGCAATCATTCTGGCAATAATCATATTAAATGTAAAGGAGCTAAATATAACAAGGAAAGACAAAGTTTACCACAGGAAAACAAACACAAAACTGAAAAGAAAGACAATTACTTGCTAACTACAAGAAACAAAATTTAAATATAACGACATAAATAGTTTAAAAGTAAAAGGATAGAAAAAGATATGTCATCCTAGTATTGATCAAAGAAAATGGAAGTGACTATCTCTATATTAGACAAAGTAGATTGCTGGTAAATAATATCACAAGAGAAAAAGAAGGTTGTTTCGTTATAAGAAAGCAGTTACTTTATCAGGAGTACATATCAATCCTAAATGTTTATGTAGCTAGTAATAGAGATTTACAGTATATGAAGCAAAAACTTAGAGAAGTGAAAGGAGAAATAGGTAAATCCACAAATAGAGTTCAACACCTCTTTCAATAAATGATGGCACAAGTATATGAACAAAAAGAAAAATTAATAAGGATTTAGAAGACAAACATTATTTTTATGATCAATTTTTTAATTTTTTATTACATTATTTTATTTTTTCAGTGTTCCAAGATTCGTTGTTTATGCCCCACATCCAGTGCTCCATGCAATACATGCCTTCAATACCCACCACCTGTTTTGTATTTTACTTTGCTGAATTGGCATTTATAGAACATTCTACCTAGCAACAGCAAAATACACTTTCCAAGTGTACCCAGAATATCTACCAAGATCAACCATATTCTAAGCAACAAATCTAAAAGTATGTAAATCATACAAGGAATGGTCTCTGACCATAACAAAATTAAATTAAATAGGAGTAACAAAAGACCTTTGGAAAACCTCCCCATATTCAGAAACTAAACAGTGCGCTTTTAAATAACCTATGGGTCAAAGTAGGAATCAACAGATAATTAGGAAGTATTTTCAGTGGGATAAAAATGAGCACAAGACATATCAAAATTTGTAGGGGTACAGCTAGAATAATAAAACGAGTAGTACTAAGTGCTTGTATTAGAAAGGAAGAGAAGTCTCAAATCAACTCTCCTAATGTCTACTTTCAGGGACAAGGAAAAGAATAGCTAGTGCAAATGAACAATAATAATAAAAGAGCAGAAATCAGTGAAACAGAAAATAGAAAAATAAAATAAAAATTTATTAAACCAAAAGTTTATTCCTTGAGAAGATAAGTAAATTTGATAAACATCTAGGGAAAAAAGTGAAGCAATATAAACCAATATCAGAAATCAGACAGGAGATATCACTATAGATCCTAAACATAATAAGAGAATATTCACTGGCAAACACTAGCAAGCAAGAAAATAATTTTAGGATGTAAATTCTTCCTCAATTCATGACTAAATACAACATAACCACAATCAAACTCCCAGTAAGCCACTACATACAAATTGATACACTGATTCTGAAAATCATATGGAAATGCACAGGATGTAGAGTATACAATACCGTGGTTACTCTTTAGATCATAAAAATCTTTCACCTTTTAATTAAAAAGTTTTGAAACAAAGAGAACAAAATTGGTATATTTACACTAAATATTTTAAAACTAAATATTTTAAAAATTATTTTTAAGACTAAATATAAATCTACAGTAATCAAGACAGTATGATATTTGTGTCAACAGACAGATCAAAAAGAGAGTTCAAAATAGGTATAAGTAGTTTATTGTCATATCTTTATAAAAATTAACTCAAAATGAGTCAGAGAACTAGATATCAAAGTCCGAAGTATAAAACTTCCAGAAAACAAAGAGAAAATCATGGTGACCTTAGATTTGGCACATATTTTTAAAATAAGCATAAAAGACATCATCTGTAATAATATATGCCTACAATTTTTAATATATATTTATAATTTATAACATATATAGTAAGTTGGGCTTCTTACAAATGCAAAAGGAGAGACATTGTTAAGAAAATATAAAGCAAACCACAGACTGAGAGATAAGATTTGTAAACTTTATATCCAATAAAGGACTAGTATTCTAGACTATGTAAAGAAATATATGAAAACTCAATAATAAAAATGCAAACAACCCAGTTTTTTAAATGGTAAAAAAGATTTGAACAAATACAATTTTAAGGAAGATCTATGACTAGCCAATAAACAGATGAAAATGCCAATTAAAATCACAATGAGAAACAACTACACAACCACTTAAACAACTCTAAAAATATTTTAACTCACCATGCCAAGTGCTAACAAGTAGAGGAACTGAAACTTTCCCCCGCTGGTGGGAATTTAGGAAAGCAAAATTGTATAATCACTTTGGAAAACATTTTGGCAGTTCCTTAAATAGTTAAACATTCATTACCCAGACATTCCACTACTAGGCACTTGTCTAAGAGAAACAAAAACATACCCACAAAAAGACTTGTACTTGAATGTTCACAGTACTTTTAATTGTAATAGCCCAAAACTAGAAATAGCTGAAACGTCTATCAATAGTTGAATGGGTAAATACACTGTGGTATAGCCATACAGTAGAATTCTACTCAGCAGCAGAAGGGAACTAACTCTTGATATTCACAACAATATGAATGGATAAAAGTAAAAATAATTCATGCTGCATTAAATAAAGCCAGTCACAGAAGAGCGTGTACTCTATGAGTCCATTTATATAAAACTCTAGAAAATGCCTACCACTCTATATTGACAGAAAGCAGACCAATGTATCTTCTTGTTAGGGGGACACTCGGGAGGGAGGGATGAATGCCAAAGCACTCTGGGAGTGATGGAGATGTTCATTATCTTAGTTATGGTGATAGTTCATGGCAGTATTCTTCTGTCAAACTTGTCAAATTATGCATTCAAATATGGGCAGTTTATTATATACCAATTATACTTAAATAAAGATTCAAAAATTAATAATATTAATCCCTAATATGGGCACCCAGCTAGTCAGTCAATAGAACATGTAACTCTTGATCTCGGGGTTATGAGTTCAAGCCCCACGTTGGGCATAGAGCTTACTTAGGAAATTTTTTTATTTAATTTTAAAAAATAGGTTAATGCCTAATAATTAAATGGAGCCTACTCTGAGCTAGAGCGGCAGGTATCAATCTTTTTCATCTCAGGACCCTTTTATGCTCTTAAAAGTTATTGTGAATACCCAGAACTTTTGTTCCTGTTAGTTTTATTTAGCTATATTTACTATATTAAAAATTAAAACCGGAAATGTAAAAAAGTATTCATCAACAATATAAAAATGATAATAAACTCAGTTCTGTGATGGTGGGTAACAGTATCCACCACAAAGAGTTTTGATAAGGATGAAAATTTAGCAGAGTGCCTATGACATGGGGAAAAAAAACTCAATAAATGGTATTTATAATATGTAACTCTATAGCCTAAATCATTAAGAAATGAAATATTTTACTTCCAGTATAATCAAAAGGGATGTTAGGGATGATGATAACTGCCTATCCCTGTGTGGCTAAAGACCTAAAATAGAACAAAAATCCAATTACACACAGAAACTTAGAAATAGCCTTACATGCATGTCATAAACCTTCTCCAAGAAAATTTACCACATGTTCTTAAGTTTATACGAGCATAGCATATAATTTTTTTCAAAGGCATTATAAGTCAATTGGAAATTAACTGATTATTCAACAGTGACATAGAAAGAAAATACCAATTAGGGAGGAAAAAAAAAACAATATGAAAACTGAATCAAGTAAGCACACTAAAACAAATTCTGAATGTTTATATGTGAAAATGCCAAAATTCTATGAAGAAGAGAATCTTAACTTTAAAAACAGTAGGGAAACTTTCAAAGAAAAATAATTAAAATTCACAAAAAATTTAAATTTTTATTAAAAATAAGTGAGATTTTATGCAAAAAAAGAGGAAATTTTTCCAGATAAAAGCTCATGATATAAACAAATAACTATGCGGGGAAAATATTTCCACAAACATTTACCCTGTATATATTAAGTATAAAATAAACTTTATAAAGTTTTTAATTTTATTTTTAAGTAATCTCTGTACCCAATGTGGGGCTGAGACAACCCCAGCATCAAGAGTCACGTGCTCTACTGACTGAGCCAGCCAAGTACCCCTTAAGTAAATATTTTTAAAACTAAGAACTTCATACATAAATTAACCAAAATATGAATACATATTCACACATGAGAAAAAAATGCTCAGCCTCCCACTCAAGCACAAATGTGCATGTACCAGTGTCAAACAAAGATATACAATTTTTCTTGTTGGAACAGGAATTTTTTTTATGTTCAGAGAATTTTCTAAGGTGATGACAATGACTATGAAGGTACAGTCAGGATTCTCTACTATTGTTAGAGACTCAACTCAAACCAACTTAACAAAAAAGAAATCACAGAGGAGGAAAAGACAAGGAGTGAAGAGGGAAGGAAAAGAAGTTGATGTGTTGACTCATCTAAGTGAAAAATAGAGGAGCAGCTGATATCACCAGGTTGCAGTCAGAGGTAGACCTGCCTAGTAGTCAGAATTCAGCTCTCCCTTCTCCGTCCCTTAGTCTGTTTCCATATGCCAGACAAGTTCCCAGGCAGGTGCTAGAAAATAGGACCAACAGCACTTCCAGTGTACCTTATTCTCTTCATAGCCCACAATTTTGAATGAAAAAAAGAGAAATCCCCCTAATTATTAAATGGGCAAGAGACATGAAGAGGCACTTCTCCATAGAAGATATACAAACGGCTAACAGACACATGAAAAAATGTTCAGCGTCACTAGCTATCAGGGAAATTCAAATCAAAACCACACTGAGATACCACCTTACACCAGTCAGAATGGCCAAAATTAACAAGTCAGCAAACAACAAGTGTTGGAGAGGCTGCGGAGAAA
>PITA01019405.1:0-37610 GCA_004023965.1 Spilogale gracilis | reverse complement strand
AACAGCTCTCTTCTTATTCCTAAGTCCTGACTGTGGCACTACCACCATATGATTAAGTACCCCTAGTTTCTCAGAATAGAAGAAACATGTTATTCTTACGAACGTAATATAACAGGATCCTAAGGCAGCCCAAATTCTTCTACCTTCACATCTAATACCACCAGCATTTCTACCAGCCTTTAGGATGAAAGCACTCTCTAAATGTGGTTCCCCCATGGCCCCTTATTTTTGTTATTTTTCTTTTTGGAAAACCTTATGCACTTTAAATTTACCCTTTTCCCTTCCTGTGTTCTCCTTCTGCCCTGAAAAGTATATTCCAATTGTGCTTTTTTGTGTACAAGAACAAGTAGAAAGCACAGAAACAAATTCATGGTATAATTTTTCCAGAAGGATTCTACTTCACCAAGTAAGATACTGCTTACCCTAACAATTAATTTTAATATTGTAGCAGGGGAGATTTTTTTTTTCCTTTATGTTTTAATCTGGGGACAAGAACAAATCCAGTAATAGAACGTCAACATTAATTTGAGGGGAGATGAAAAATGACTTAATAACACTGCAACAGGATTAATATTGTACGATAGATCATGGAGCCATAAAACTCTTGACAAATTCATTTTTGTATCACTGTATATTCTTGCTAATAGGGCAGGGCATATCTGAAAGGCTGTTAATACATTACTGCATAAATGCCGATCACACTGCACTGCAAGGGGACGCATTCTGTAGGAGGGGAGAAAAGAGAACAGTTCTCACCAATTTGCACCTTGCATTTAAATGCAACATAGAAAAAAATAAGGACAGAGTGATTCCAAGCAGGAAGCCAACATTTGCTTGAAATCAAGCGGTACAATTCAGAAAATGAGTTAATGGTTACCAAGAAATTTGCTTCCACTTCAAGACCCTCTAGCCAAGGAATTAAGAGTGGAAAATAGATCAGCAAATGACACAAGATGGATTTTACCCAAAATAGCTATTTAAACAAGATGCCAAGCCAATAGACCAAATATGGGAAACCTAGTGTAACAAAAAAGAAGCTACCAGGTCCTTAAATTAACAAATAAACAAAAAAGCAGCAATGAGATATTTCCACCAAAAATAACTTCTGCTTCCAGAGCCAAAATGGACTAACAGAAAATGAACTTATTCTCTTCCCTGAAACAACCAAAAAAACCCAGAAAAACACATGAGACAACAGTTTCCAAAACTAAACATCTAATAAAAAAGGACAACAATGATTCCTGAGGGATGGGAAACAAAGTATAAAAGCCCTATGACTGCTTCAAGCTTACTGCTACAGAAGAGTTTCCAGGCCACAGAACAGGGAAGGGAAAGTGAGCTGAAACCCCACAGTAGCACTGGCTTCAAAGTCTTTGCAACCTGTGCACTTGCAGCTCAGAACGGACTTGCGTGTGGTTTCAGGCTCTGCTGTTGCCATTTTGAAATTTAAAAAAAAATTTTGAAATTTTTGAAATTTTTGAACCAATGGCCCATATTTTCATTTTACACTGGGCCTGAAAACTGTATAGCTGGTCCTACCCGGCAGATGTCCTGAACTAAGCAAATTAGCTGAGAGTCAGCAGAGACCAATGAAGCTAAAATTCATAGGACAGAGTAACAGCATACAGATCAGCACATGTATATTTAAAAACACTAACCAAGGCCAGGGAAAGATTCATCCAAAAGGATTAGGAGGAATAGTACCTATCATACACACAGGGCTGGTAACAGTGCCTGCTCGTAAAGGTCAAAGAAACTGGTTATTTAGGACAATGAATAGTTACAGTACTCAAGACCTTGCCTTGCAAGTAGAGAACAATTATCCCTAAACTGAGCACCACCGCAGATCCATGCCCCCCCCCAAAAAATCCTAAAAGCTCAACTTCAAAAGATCAAGTTGTTTCCAAATAAGTTAACTGCATCCCACAACAAAGCTCAAGAAGATTTATAGGTATACAGCATCCAACACAGTAAAACTCACGATATCCGGCATCCGAGGATTACCAGGTACACAAAGGAGCAGGAAAACACCACCATAAGAAAAAAAAAAAAAAATCAGTCACAGCTGCTGTGATCATTCGTATACTGAAATCATAACCCCAAAGGTGATGGTATTAGTAGGAAAGAGCTTTGGGAGGCGATGATATCATGAAAGTATGGCTCTCATGAATGGGAATACTGCTCTTATAAGAACTAACCAAAGAACTAACCAGGCCCTTCCATCATGTGAGGGTACAATGAGATATCTCCAATCCAGAAAACAGCCCTCACTTGACCAAACTGGCACCCTGACCTTAGGCCTCCAGCCTCTAGAACCATGAGAAATAAATCCACTCCAGTCTGTTGTATTTTGTTACAACAGCCTGAACGGACTAAGCCATCACTTACCCAGAACCAACACAGATGTTTAAAATTAGCAGATAAGAACATTAAAACAACAGAGCAGAATCTGTACTGCTGCTGATGCTGAAGCAATAATTAGGTGGAAATTTATAGCACTGAAAATCTTTATTAGAAAAGAAGATCTTAAATCAATAAACTCAGCTTCTATCTTACAACACTAGAAAATGAAGAACAAATTAAACTCAGTATGTAGAAAAAAGGAAGTAATAAAGATAAAAGTAAAAATAAAATAGAAAACAGAAAAACCAAAAAGAACACAAATGAAACCAAAATCTGGTCTTTCAAGACACTCAAGAAGGGGCGCCTGAGTGGCTCAGTTGGTTAAGCGACTGCCTTCGGCTCAGGTCATGATCCCGGAGATCCGGGATCGAGCCCCACATCGGGCTGCTTGCTCAGCAGGAAGCCTGCTTCTCCCTCTCTCACTACCCCTGCTTGTGTTCCTTCTCTAGCTGTGTTTCTCTCTATCAAATAAATAAATAAAATCATTAAAAAAAAAAAAAAAAAGACACTCAAGAAATTGATAAACCTCTAACCAGAACCTGACTGGGAGAGAGAGAGAGAAGATACCAAAAGCAGTATTAATAGAAGCTCTGTCAATTGTACAGATATTAAAAACACAACAGAATATGATAAACAACTTTATACCATAAATATAAGTTGCATGAAATGGACAAAAACCACTGAAAGACAAACCTATGAGGGTTCACTCAAGTAGAAATAGATAATATGAATAGCCCTGTATCTTTATTAAAAAGTTAACTGTGTTTGTAGTTAAAATCCCTCCCACAGAGGAAATTCTGGGCATAAGTGGCTACAATGATGAATACAAAACATTTAAGGAAGAAATAATACCAATTCTAAACAAATTTACAGACAAGTGAAGTGAAAGGCATATTTTCCACTCAGTCTTTAAGATCAGAACTTGCTCTGATAACAAAACCATAAGGACACTACAAGATAGGAAAACTACAAACTAATATCCATAACAAATACAGATGTAAAAATATGAAGTAAGACTTCATCAAAATGAATCCCATTATACACTAAGAGGATAATACATCATGAAGCAGGACTTATCTCAAAAATACAGGACTAGATTTGAAAACCAATCTGTGTAATTAATTCACTAGATTAACCCCACATAAAACTAAACTAAAAGAGAAAAACCATATGATCATCTCAACACAGAAAAAATATTTCATAAAATCCAACATTCATTCTTGATTCAAAAAAAAAAAAAAACCCACCTCTTGGTAAACTAAAAACCAAGGAGGAACTTGTTCAACCTAATCAAGACCATCTATTAAACACCTATGGCTGGGGTACCTGGGTGGCTCAGTTGGGCATCTACCTTTGGCTCCAGTCTTGATCCTGGAGTCCCAGGATCTAACCCCACATTGGGGGGGGGGGGGCTGCTCAGCGGGGAGTCTGGTTCTCCCTGCTCATGCTTATGCTCATGCTCGTGTTCTCTCTCCTTCAAACGAACAAATAAAATCTTTAAAAAACACATTTTAAAAAAATCTTACAGCGAACCTCCTATATCAGTGATGAAAAACTGAACACTTCCTCCTGTCTGCTCCTACCACTTCAACATTGTACTGGAGTGTCTAGCTACTGCAATCAGGCAAGAAAAAGAAATGAAAGGCATCCAGAATGGAGAAAAAGAAGTAAACTCCCCTTATTCATAGAAAACATGATTAAGTTTATGTAGAAAACTCAATGGAATCAACAATAAAGCTACCAGAACTAATGTTAGTTTACCAAGGTGACAGAGGATACAAAATCAACATACAATCAGAAATAGAAAAACTTCAAATACTATTTATAATAATATCAACAATATAACTGCTCAGGGGTGCCTGGGTGGCTCAGTTGGTTAAGCCACTGCCTTCGGCTCAGGTCATGATCCCGGAGACCCGGGATCGAGTCCCACATCAGGCTCCCTGCGCGGCAGGAAGCCTGCTTCTCCCTCTCTCATCCCCCTGCTTGTGTTCCCTCTCTGGCTGTGTTTCTGTCAAATAAATAAAATCTTTAAAAACATATATAAATAACTGCTCAGATAAAGCTGAAAATAGATGTGGAAAACCTATACAGTAAGAATTATACTACAAAAAGAAATTAAAGACTTCAATGAATGGAGAGGGACAGCTTGATGCTAGATAAAAAGACTAAAGATGTTAAAGTGTCAATTTCTTTCCCAAGAGTGACACTGGCATAAAGACAGATCAATGCAACAGAATATAGAGTCCAAAAACAAACAAACCAAAACAGAAACAACAAAAAACAACTGCTCCACACATATTAATAAACAACTGATTCCTGACAAAATGCCCAGTAGAAAAAGGAAAGCTTTCCAACTATTGGGGGGGAGGGGGGGGGCGCCAGAGAGAAAAATTTGGATCCTTATCTCATACCATATATAAATAGTAATACAAAATAAATCATCGATCTAAATATAAAACCTAAAGCTATAAAACTTATTGAATACAGAAAAAAAGTCTTTAAAAGCATTATCTGTAAGCAGAACAAATGAATAAACTGAAATTCACAACTTATGCTCTTCAAAAGTCACTTTAAAAGAATAAAAATACAAACCACACAGCAGGAGAAAATCTTTATAAAGCATATATAAAAAGGAATTTTATCCAGAATATATAAATAGTTCTCAAAACTCAGTAAAATGAAAAACCCAATTTAAAAAAGAGCGAAAATTTGAGTTCACCAAAGATACACGGGTAGCAAATAAACATAAAGATATGCAATGTCGTGACAGCAATGGAAATTATAACCATAATGAGACACCAAAATATACTTATTAGAATGGTTAATACTAAAGATGGACCATATCAAGTGGTAAGGAGCAAATAAAACAACTCATACCCCCATATGCTGCTGCTGAGATGATTAAATGGTACAATCCCACTGGAAAAGTTTGGCAGTTTCTTAGTAAGTTAAACATAACACCTATATATGATCAATCCATCCCACACCTAGGAATTTGCCCAAAAGAAAAGGAATATAAAGGAATAAATGTCCATATTATGACTTGTACTGAATGTTTACAGAAGCTTCGTTTGTAATAGTCAAACCTAAAAATCAAAATGCCATAATCAACAGATAAATGGGTAAGTAGCTAATAATATATCCATACAATAAAATACCATTTAGCAATTTGAAAGGAAAGAACTGTTGATAAAGGCAACAGAGAAATCTCAAAATAATTACGCTGAAAGAAGCCAGACTCCCTCCCCAAGAATATATATCATATAATTCCATTTATGCAAACCAATCTATTGTGACAGAAAGCAGATCAGTGGTTGCCTGAGATGAGGCAGGGATGACTCCTAAACGGGCAGGGAGAACTTACTTATGGGTGACAAAGTGTGTTCACTACCTAAATGTGGTGATGGGTTTCACACATATATACATATGTCAAACATATATCAATGCAGTTTTTTAATGCACAATAAACATATTTCAAATATAAGCTACATGAGCTAATTCAGACCACTATCCTGCCTCCACTAATAATATTTTTTTTATTTCAGCATTTATAATACTACTAGTAAAAGCCCTTCTCAAACTAGAATAATGTCCCTCAAAATTTCCCTTTAGTTTCTGCATTACAAGTAGGAGTGCTTTTATACTTAAGAAAGGTTTTTAGTGGCTCCTTCAAGCAATCTCATCTTCCTACAGCCTATTTATCAGCAGTGGATTAATGTGCGGTATGCTTAGAGTAAGGCTACTTTGGGTGAAACTATTTATGGAAAGCCAAATCAGCTTTCCCAGTACTTGCTAAGAACCACTTTTCTGATTCATAGAGAGAACTTCAGAGAAACCTTTTCTTTCTTTTTTTTTTCAAGTTTTTATTTTAAATTCCAGTTGTTAACATACAGTGTAGTATTATTTTCAGGTGTAAAATTTAATGGCTTATCACTTGCATACAACACCCAGAGAAACAGTTATTTCTTTCCATTACTTAAATCTTCATACAAATAGATTTCTTGTTGCTATAGTACAAACAAGGAAACTGGGGCAGCTTATAATGAAGTAGATGGAAATGTGAGGAGATAGCTCACCAGTACATGGCTAACTCGCCAGGTTCTTGAGGCAAGTATGCTTCATTTCATCTAATACACGATCAAAAATTACTAATTTTTTATACACTGAATCTATTTTCCCACTGATTAACATAGTTTTACTTCCAACTGACCTTCAACTGATGACCTGAATAACTTACAAATGATAAACTTGAGAGGTGCTAGTTAGATGAACCTGTAAAGACTACCCTGAAATGCAAGAATACCTTCATAATGCAAACAATCACTCCCACATTTACCTACATATAATAATTTTTAAAGCAAAGAATACTGGCAGGTGGAAAAATTTTCAAAAAAAATAAGTAACAAAGGTAAAGATGAAGATATGAGAAGCAGACAAAAGAAAAATAGTTATGAAAATGCAAAAGCCACTATTTCTACTTCTAAATCCAGCAGCTTTGAGTAAAGAAAAAGTTAAATTATTTTCCTACAGGTGGTAGATAATAAACTCTCTCTTTGAGATAGAAAATTGATCTAACCTTTAACATAATAAACTGACTCCTGCACTACCCACTTAAGATTATACTAAATGCTTTACTAAGTGGATGATAAAAAAACATTTCAGAACTTCTCCAAAGTAAAAGTTGGGAATAGTGAAGACAGTCCTTAATTTATGTCATGGAAAAATCAAGAAAAGTGACTTCAGCAGTATTCTGGTCTTCAGCTTCAAGAAAATCCCAATGGTATCACTTTCTTCCAAAACTTCTAGCTTATGGACCCTATATAAAGCTAGTAACAAGGTATATCAGCAAAGAACTGTGATGTCACATGTGACTACTTACGTACAAGTGCTCAATAACCACAAATGGCTTTTCATACTGGGTAATACTGATAATGAACATTTCGACCACCACAGAAATTTTGATTCAACAGTGATACTCCAGAGTGACCAAGTTTAGAGTAAGGTGATGGCTCTCTTTCATAAGCTCTTTAGTCCTTAACTAATAAATGAGGTTCGTTTTTACAAATGGTATTTTCATTAAAAATATAATTTTATGAATCCATACTTTTTAAAGTACAGGTATTAAAGCCATCCATGGAGTGAAATTAGTTTTAGACACCATTCACCTAAAATGGAATGCAGATTTTTTTTTTTAAATCCTATAGTTTCCTTTACCTTGGGTATATTTAACTACTTGCAAAGTGCCATCAATAATCTATAGCATTCAAAGTTGTTCTGCCTCCTTTGGAACATTTGAAGGCTGACAGGGAAGAAAATCATGACAGTTTACCAAATCAGCAACTTAGGAACTGAGAAAAAGTAGTCAAACAATTAAAAGCCATCAATACAGTGATAGAAGAGCTAATGGCTTTGACAGATGAACTCAGGGGAGTGAAGTGCCAACAAAACTCAGCAAGTCAAAGTTTTTTTTTCCCCCCCCGCAAAATAAACAACCACTTTACTAATGGATATATTAATACTGGTAAATTGCATGAATAATTCAGGTCCATTTTCATTTATGTGGAATCTTCAGCAAAGTCATACATTATTGACTTCACAGCACCTGTCTTCCAGCTGAATGCTAACAAAACTACTCTAATCCCAGTCAGTGGAGATGAATATTACCTATCACTAACTTACCTCTTTTACTTGTCCCATCTGCCAAAATATGATATATAAAATCATATATAATTTAACAAAAGCAAAAACCTTACAAAGGGAAGGAAGGGCACAAAGGACAGCACCCATACACTAATACTGTAATCCCATTCAAATAAAATAACAGCTGCTATGACACTAACAGCTATTCTCTGATGTTTCAAACCACGTTTCATAAGTCTTAACTCTTTACGGATCTTCAAAATGAACATCCTCACGATTCCATATTACCTGCAAGGGTCCAAAAAATGATAGGCAGCCACATCTATTATTCCAACAGTGTACTTAACAGGCATCAGATATCTAGGGATCTAAATTTTCATTAGCAGAAGAATCATCAATTATTTCTGAAGCCTTACAGAGGCAAGTATAGACTCTGGCTGACAAAAGATTGGTCTGATGAATTGATGCTCTAAGAGTGGGCTTTATGTGCTTCTTCAGTACTATAAAATAAGAAAAAGAAAAGGAAAGAGAGAAAGAAAGGGGAAAAAATAGGTGCTACACTGAGCGAGGCATAACAGAGCTAGGTCCTATCAAACATAGCAAATTGCTAACAGGTTAAAAAACAAGAGAGCTTGTTTAACCTAGAGGAAACAAGCAGGAGAAAAAGTGAACTGACATGACTTTGGTCTCCCATTTTTTCCTTCCCCCACCATGCACCAAAAAATCATTTGGGAAAGCCACTATTTAATAAGAACAATAAATATCAGCTAGAGGAATCTGATAGAAATGCAGTATGAACCCCTCATTTCTGTTAAGTCAGAAGGAAAATAATAGAAATATGGGAAACAAACATTGTTCATTCAGGAGGAAACCTTAGGTAAATCTTAGAAATAAGTGTGAGACTGCTGACTAGAGAGAATGAAATCAGTAGTAGATTTAGTCATTTTAGAAGGGCTTGGCAACATGAGGAAGTGTGCCCCAAAAGTTTTCACCTAGCCATCAGCAACAAATTTAGAATGTGTTTATAATGTTACTCAGAAGGCAGTCAAATACACAAGTATCAAAAGCAAATATTTAATTTCAATTCAGTTAGTGAGACAATTGGTCAACCCAGAACTCATTCCCTCACACAGATACACAGAACAGCAACTCTTTCATCTACAAATGTACTTGAATGTATAGGACAGGGGGCTGTAGATTAATTACAATAACTAAAGGCTAGGCTCAGAAAAAGTCACATAACCTAAAGCCTACATTATGGATTCAACTAACAAAGACAGCAAAGGTACTCTGTTTTATGTAAAGTATTTGATAATGAGAGGAGTAGAGACTAAAAATTATTATACTCAAATGAAAGCTAAGACATTCCTGATGCAGACTGGATGTTACCACTCAGATCTCGGTGAACAAAACACCTTTATCAAAATCACAAACCACATCACCAATCCAAATTTTCAGTGCAGACCATCACAGAAAGACTGAGGAGGAATTTAATGAGAGTCCTAGACCAAGGCATATTTAGTGGTTTTGTTTTTGTTGTTGTTTAAATCACTGGGCATTTCCATTCCAACTATCCTGACATCTGAATCAAGATCTTGAACCTTCTGGGTCCTATGAGACAAGAGAAACTGAAGGGGCCCCAGGAAAGAAAAAGCTCTTTTTTCTCTTTGCTTCTTTTCCTGCCTCTATTCTTACTAGGACCTGCACCCTCATCTTACACATGCCTTAATGTACATCCAACTTGTAACGGTCAAGATGCTAATGATTTCTTTGGAGTCTTCCAGCATAACAGATAACATGTAAGGAATGGCCCATGTGAGATCATCACAAATGTTTTTCAAGACCACTGACTCAATACACCCTGTGTCAAGACCCCTGGTTCCAGGGTTAAATCACTTGTGGCAGACACCTGAGCACTCACCTTTGTTTTGACCAAATCCTAGATGCCTGAGGGCACACGTACAGCAGATTAACCATCATCAACAAAAACCCCAGACCCCAAGCAAAGACGTGAGACTCATCTTCCATTTCCTTTCCTGAGTTTCCTAGACACTCCATCTGTATCTGCTACCTTCTATACTCTGCTCTCACATGTTTGATTTCCATTCTGTGCAAAGCCAAGGACCCTCCTGGCTGGCTCTGTGGGACCTCTTCTGGGTCCTCAAACAAGGCCTGCCTGAATCATTCATCCACAGTGCTGGGGTACTAGGTATTACTTGCCACAGAACCAAATTCTTTCTATACTAAATCACTGGCATGGGCTCCTCTAGCTTCCCCGTACACCAGAAGAAACTGGCTGGAACCCTGGCAGAAAAAAATTTTTGTGACTTTTAATTTTTATGTAATTTCAAACTTCCAAAAACTGTAAGGATGGATAAAAGGAACTGCCATATACATTTTACCCGGATCCATAAATGCTCACATTTTCTTAACATGGAAAATCTAACACAATTTTTTAAAAACTTGACATATATTTTTTTTCCTTCTGGAAATGACTTTATATTCTAGTAAGTCCTAGTAACTTCTCTCACTTTAATGATACTAAATCAATTCAATAACCATAAGGGGATTTGACTGTTTCCTAAAGATAAACACTGAGCAAGAATTTACTAACCAAGGTTCTCATCAAACAAACAGTTTCCTCAGATATTCAGGGAGTAACTTCCAAATTACTGAATTCAAGTAGGAAAGAGACCCAAAAAATATGAGCTAATCAGAGCAAATTTCAGTAACTTCTAGACCAATTTCCCCCCATATCTTAAGTTACTCTGAGCACATTATTCATTACTCTGACAGCTACACTATATTTGATTCACTAATATATCTTTCTCTTGCTAAAAAAAATGAACAAAAACAAACAAAACTCCAAATACCATACAGTTTGTTTAACTGCACTGAAATACATCTTTAAGAATTTTAGGGGTAGGATTTCACCATGTCCCCAAATTACCAGATACCCTCTGGTGTGTTTCAAAAACAGAACTAAAATAAATTTTCTCATCACTTTGTCTGATGAGAAAATACAAGACAATACACAGTACTGGGAATGAGAGTACTCTAGGGTAATATGCCATGTTGCCCACTCACTGTTAAAAGAATTTAAAACCTCCCTCTCAGTAACTGTTAGCTGTCCTTCCTGGTATTGTTCCCCTGAACAACACAGACCAAACATAACTGTCACCCCATGCCCACATTAATGCCCAGCTTCGTGCCTCCTACTGCTCCTCAGCCAAACAGTCTGCCCTCACCCTTCCAAAAGAGGAGTCTCTGCATCTAGCTTGTCCCACCCCAAGTCTCCATCTTGTCTGGCTTGGTGAATACAGAATATCCTGCCAATGATTAGGCCTAGCCCAATTAGTCCCTTCAGATAGAATTCTTTTTTTCCATCCTTTTAAACCCTTTTGCCCACTCAGGAACCTACCTCATTCTACATCCTCTGCAAAACAGTAAAATTTGTTTTTCTTTTTAACCTCTAATGAGAATTCTAGAGACAGCCCCATTAAGCCCCAATTCCTTGTCAAAGGAACAATTCTAGTTCTGTGATAATTTGCAGAATACAAATCACTAACCCAGGCTGATCACAAGAAAAGTTATTTTTCAGCTGTAACATTCAGTTTCTCCCACTCAGATATTTTAGTTGGTGCTCTCCTGCCAGCAGGACAATTGTTTCAGAGAATTAATGCTGCAGTTTATATATAGTAACAAAAACACCAAAATAAGAGGAATGAGATAGTATAATATGGTCATTAAGAAAATTCACTTGGGGGGCGCCTGGGTGGCTCAGTTGGTTAAGCAACTGCCTTCGGCTCAGGTCATGATTCTGGAGACCCGGGATCAAGTCCCACATCGGGCTCCCTGCTCGGTGGGAAGCCTGCTTCTCCCTCTCTCAGTCCCCCTGCTTGTGTTCCCTCTCTGGCTGTGTTTCTCTCTGTCAAATAAATAAAATCTTTAAAAAAAGAAAGAAAGAAAGAAAGAAAATTCACTTGGGAGCCCAGGCTGAAGGAGAACAGTATTCTACACTGGGAGAGGGAAAATGGGGAACTGTCTGGAATGGGGAGTCAGAGCCGAAGAAGGAAAAGCAGGGCATCCATGCAGGGGAGAAGTTAGTGACAGAAATGGAAGACTGGTAGGATACAGAGAGACTGGTCACTTAATATATGTATTAAGAACAATGGAAGCCAGGTTTCTCAGTTAAGAGAAGGATATCAGAAAATAAGAAAGAAAATTAGAATGAATCCTTTCTCATTAGACTAGAATTGGAGTTACATGATTTCATGATTTTCAATGTACTTAAAGATAGAAATAAATAGAGAGGTAAATGTGTATGTATCCATTAAGATGACCTCGGCAAAGCAACATTCCAACAGAAATATGCACACTAATGGCCCAGATCTTGTCTTCTGTTTACTAATTCCCACTAAAAAGAACGAAAATTCCGTGGAGAAATGACTAATTCCCAGACTGCAGGCAGGAAGGTACAAAATGAGCCTAGAAGACCTTGTACCAGAGAAAGCAAGAAAAATCTCAAGAGTTTTTTTGTCATGGGATGTGTCAAAAAAGACATAGAAATCAACCTGAAGGTGCTCTCACTGTCCAAATCTGGGACAATTGAGACACCAAAATACATAATGGTACTAACAGATTATAACAAAGTGAGTAAAGTAGGAACACTGAGCCCACACAGATACAAATTTAATGAAAAAGTAAACCGTATCACAGAGATGAAATATTTACATAGTTGTAAAGCACCTTTCCACAAAAAACATTTATTAATTACAAAAATGAGAAGAGTAAACTTTACAGTAATGAAGCCCAACAGACCACCTCAATAAAGCAGTCAAAGTGGTCACCATTAGTAACGGGTCAAACTGAAACTGTATGACATGTGACAGAGTACAATGAGAAGAACACAAAGAAGAACAGAAGAACACTGTGATATTCCTCCAAAAGTACATAAACAAGAGGAAATAATACATAAAACCAAGTCAAGAGACATTATACAAAATAACTGCCTTATAATATCCAAAAGTGCCAAGTTCACAAAAGTCCAAAAAAGACTGAGGAACTGTTTCACAAGGAAATAAACAGAATGATGGGGATATATGCTACACAAGCCATCACTGGGATAACTGACAAGCTTAAATGCAGGCTGAGGGCTAGATAATAGCAATGTATCAAAATGTTCTTGTTTCTAGAAAATAAACACTAAAATATCTGGAAGTGATGGAGAATCAGGTTAGCAATGGTTCTAGAAAAAAAAAGTTATTTGTAATTTTCTCTTAAGGTAAAAAAAGAAAGAAGACTTACTTAGGAATCTGCCAAATGTGGTTTCAAAATCAAGTTCAGCCACTTGCAAAGTAAATGGCTTTACACAAGTTGCTTGATTTCTGACAACCCTGTCCGCTCATTTAATAAATGGAGAACAATCTCATAATCTGTCATGAGAATTAAGTGAGATACGTTTATAAAAAACCTTAGCATAACGCCTGGCACTTAGCACGTGCTCACTGACAATTTATATTTTCTTGGAAGACAAAATCTGATAATGCTTGGTTCCCCCTAAAATACCTAGAAGAGAATCCCAATCCTGGCTGCATCTAACATTTTGCAGACTTTTGGTTGTGAACTACAGTAGCTATTTGTAAAACCTGCTCTTTGTAATTCTGTTTCACAAACACTTGGTCTGTCACTACTTTTGCATAGAAGGAAAACATAAATGACAAACTCCTCTATCTATGGTTCCCCGTTTGTCCACAAGCACACATTCTGGTTTGAGGTTGTACTTGAAGGGATTCTTAAGTCACTGCCAGGACGGTTCCACCTCAGCCCACAAGGTAACAGTACTCAGCATCATACTCTTATCCACTTAGCAGGGCTGATTTGTCCAAGATAATGCATGCTTATTTGGCCTTCTAAGAGTTCTCTGACTTCTAAGGTCAAACAAGCAGAGAACTCCATAGCTGAAGGGAAAAGAGCAACAACTCCAACTCCTGCGAAATGTTGGCATAACACTCAGATAGGGAAGGCATTCCAGAGGCCTCAGGCATGGCCTGCACACTGTCCAGATCAAGAAATGGGTCTGAACTGCTAGCTACTAAATGTTAAAAGAATGACTCTGTTTTGATCCCCACCAATACCTTGGTGCACACATATTCCGCCTTCTATGAGACTGTCCATACACACTAAGACAGTTTTACTTAAAGTACAGTCCATGGAATAGTAACACTCTGCAAAGTATTAATGGCCTACAATGAGATGAGTAGAAACATTAAGGGTAAGATGACATTTAGAAAATTTTAGGGGCCACTGGGTGGCTCAGTTGGTTAAGCACCCAACTCTTGATTTTGACTCAGGCCATAATCTTAGGGTCTTGAGATTGAGCCCACATCGGCTCTGCATGTAGCAGGGAGTCTGCTTCAGATTCTCTCTCTCCCTTTCCCTCTGCCCCTCCCCTTCAAGTTTATACACAGTAAACTAACATTTATTAAGCACTTACTACATATCAGGTACTATTTCCCTTATATACAATACTTTATTAAATCCTAACAGCAAGCTAAGTTCTATTGTTGTTACCCTCATCTTCCAGATGAGAGAATTAAAGTGCTGAGTACAACTTGGTATAATCTGCTCAAGTACCAGAGTACATATGTCTGAGTTCTGAACTTAAGTTCTTAACTCCTAAACCATAGAGTACTGAAAATAATACAAAGTAGGAAAAGGAAATGGTCAACTTACTCAGAAATGACAGGAGACAGAATTCTTGAATCCATGATGGACCAGTTGGCATTTGATGAACATGGGTATTCTGGCCTAGACTCCATTATGTGTAAGAGATAAAGTAATGCACTTTACCTGCCCCAAGTAAACACAGTGAGTGGCTGCACACCACATGTAACAGGGAATCAACAGCACAATGTGGATCATTGACAGAAGTTAAAGGCTGGGTGACTCTCTGTCCCAGAGGTTATACAGTCACTGATATTATACATGCTTTTGCTTTCTTCTATCAGAACTTACTCTACTTCAACCTGCATATGACCAAAGATGATCCAAGTTTACCTGACCATCTCCAGTTTAAAATTTCCCTTTGCAGGGGCACCTGGGTGGCTCAGTCATTAAGTGTCTGCCTTTGGCTCAGGTCAGGATTACAGGGTTCTAGGATCAGGTTCCGCATAAGGCTCCCTATTCAGGAGGAGGCTTACTTCTACTTTTCCCGTTCCCATTCCCCCTGCTTGTGTTCCCTCTCACACTGTCTCTCTCTCTGTCAAATAAAAAAAATTTTTTTAATTCCCTTTGCAATTCTCAGAGGTTCACATTTCTCCCATGAGTCACACAGGTCAGAGGTTAAGGATTAGCTACCTCATGAATCCACTTAAAATAACTAGGGATGAGGGTAGAACTATTAAGTCCCTATTTCTTCCACTGTATCACATTACCAGATCTTTGAAAAGATGGTCACAGTCTATAAGCTCTGAGGACAGGTTTGGACACAAGGGACTGTTTCATTTTGCAAGATTAAGGGAGAAGAGGATTTACAAAAAACAACCAAAAAAGGAATGGAATAGAAGGTAAAACAGAATTACAACAGAAAGAAGTAAGATGTAGGGAAGCCTAGGAGTCTAGGTTGGTTAAGCCGTCTGCCTTTGGTTCAAGTCTGGGATCAAGTCCAATATACTGGGCTCCCTGCTTCTCCCCTTCTCCCTCTGCCTGCCAATTTCCCTGCTTGTGCGCTCTCTCAAATAAATAAATAAAATCTTTTAAAAAAATACTTGACAGTTCTTCAACAAAATAATTAGTAAGGTAACAGACTTCATAACTGAGATCCTGAAGAGTACAGGAAAATATGCAGGTATGGGTCCACCTTATGTACCTTATATTACTGGTTAATACTACTGCAATACGACAGAGTACTATATTCAAAACAGAAATTCTGGATAGAAAGAGGGGTGTGCGTGTAACAGAACAACATTAAGTTCTGGGTTCAGAGGGAAATTACAAGTTAAAAAAAGGGGGGAGAGGGGGAACTGAGGAAGGCTTCCACATTCAGTACCAAACTAGAAACCGTCACAGAAGTAGCTCTTGTTATTGCTGGTGAAGCAGGTAGGAAACCTAAAATCTAGAAAGCAGCGATGACCTTAATTTTTATAAAGAGGGGGAGGGGGCTCTCAGGACAGATGATTGTCATTTAACATGGAAATCAATATAAATTTTAGTAAGAGTAGTCTCTGTAGCTAAAATGAATCAACAAAGAAGTGAATATGGCAGCCTTTTCCAAACTTAATAATGAGAATATAGGCATATCAGAAAGTAGCTACAAGGTTCTGGAATGGTTGTCTGAGTATCAGCGGTCTGGTACACACAGAGGACTCATGGTGAGCAGTTCCGTAAAAGGGAGGAAGCTGCGATGCTCAGGCAAAATGTCCTGATGGCCCTTCCCATCACTTCTGTTGAAAGTGGAATGTGTGCAGGCAACAGAGACCTGAAATGTTTGTCACACTAAACATCTGGCATGCAAGGATGTAACACTTGGGTTTCAAGATTCACTACATGTTATCAATTATTTTGCTAAGTATGAATTTGAACAGTGTTTCACTCTAGGCATGAGTTACTTGGTTCATCAGTAAGCCCAAGCAGGTAAGTTCAGTGTGGCTTAACAATGCTTACTTAACACAGGGTCTCAAATAATTCTCACAATTTGGGAAGGTAGGGTTTTATCACCCACATTCTATAGCTAAGAAAAAGATATGCTACACTGGTATCTCGAAGGTTTCAGAACATATCTTCCACAAGCTTCAAGAGTCTACTATTCTATTTCAACATTTATGCCATCTCCCCAATAGACTTCTGAGAGTCGGGCTACATATGCACTTTCCCCTACAGTGCTTAATATAAAGCAATAAACACAGCAGATACTCAAGAAAATTATCTTTTGAATAAATATAATTTACTTCCATATAGCACTTCTTTTCAAGTTTCAGAGGCCCAGGTTTTAAGTGTTCTCAGAAGGACAGAGTTTAACAACTCCTCCTTAGAAGGAATCAGTTTAAGTTTAAATTAGAAGCCTAAAGAACTTACCTCTACTTGATCTCAATTTAATTCCGGGTGTGGAAGGTAAAATTTATTCCAATTTAATAGAAAGATTCTCAAAGTACAGATAAAACCAGGAAGCAGCTCCAGAAAATGCTCATTTAAATAAGCAAGAATCACAAGGATAAACTGTTAGTAGGGTCCAAGAGCATTCACATCAAATTCTTACATATTCAACTATTTATGTATTTCACAATTTCTGTGAAATCACTGCCATTTCTATCCATAATGTGCATCCAAATTATTCAAACAGACATCGTAAAACAACACAGATGAAATACCACCACAACCAACAGAAAATACACCATCGTGTTAACTGCTTAAAACAATTTTTTTTTAAAGATCTGTTTTTAACATTGTGCACATAACCATAGCAGGACAGAATTCACAGATCTGAAGCCATCTATTGCTTTCCGATGCTAACATTTCCATCTTGATGAAGTCAAGCTAAATGCACTTGCAGGAAACCATCACTACTGTGGAGAAACTACAGTAATAACTTTGAAACATTTTCTGTTGCTGCACATTAATGTCACATATCTAGACTGAAACCTGATTAATGGATCACTGAACTGTGTTAAGGTTTATGTTGCATTATTTTGCTTAAAATCACAGGATGAAGCAAAGCCCTGCATCCTAGAAAACTCTGAAAGTGAAACAGGCTACCAAGAACTCCACACCTCAGCACTCATGATCCCATTTCTACTCACCACAGACTTAGCTCTTAAGTTCTTCAGCAAGTAGTATGTTCAGTACTACATATGGGTATTGAACCTGTAGAAAGAACCTGGTGCTAAAAGCTGCAGCAGGTTTGGGCTGCTTTAGCCCTTAAACCATTTTTGTAAGTATGTTCAGCAAGTAGTATGTTCAGTACTACATATGGGTATTGAACCTGTAGAGAACCTGGTGCTAAAAGCTGCAGCAGGTTTGGGCTCCTTTAGCCCTTACACCATTTTTGTAAGTTAAGCTAAGACTCAGACCTCACTTTGCAGATAAAATTAATAAAGGCTAATCACCTAAAAGGTTGGAAAAGACATGAAGCAAACTTAGGAGAGAAATTTTAGCCTAATTCACACCTACCTCTATAGAAACTTATCTTTGCAAAATAGAAGCAATATAAATGTAAGACACATTTGCTGATCAGGGAGGGCTTCAAAAGCCACACAGGGCTTTTCAAATGTCTGTGTGGAAAAAGAACTGATGTACATTTACCCAAAATCTTATTGTTAGAACCATGTCATACTTTTTCCTAAATAAAAATCCGAGGCACCTGGGTGGCTCAGTTGGTTAATCATCCAACTCTTGGTTTTGGCTCAGGTTTTAATTTCAGGGTCCTAAGATGGAGCCCCAAGTTGGGCTCCACACTCAGCGGGGAGTCTGCTAATAGAGTCTCTCCCTCTGACCCTCCCTCTCCCAATCGCTCATATGCATTCTTTCTCTTTCTCTAAATAAGAATTTTATGGGCACCTGGGTGGCTCAGTGGGTTAAGCGACTGCCTTCGGCTCAGGTCATGATCCCGGAGACCCGGGATCGAGTCCCATATCAGGCTCCCTGTTCAGCGGGAAGCCTGCTTCTCCCTCACTACCCCTGCTTGTGTTCCCTCTCTAGCTGTGTTTCTCTATGTCAAATAAATAAAATCTTTTAAAAGGGGGGAGGGGTTAAATAAATAAATAAATATCAAATCAAGTGTTCAGTATCTTGGGTTAACTACTTAGATTCCAGGATTAATTAGAGTGAAGACAGTGTAAAGCATTATAAAAATAATCTTATTTACATATAATGACTTAGAACAGATCTAAAGCTATTTTTTAATCTCATTTTTATCCTAAAAATGTACAGATCCAAAGAGATATACACAAATAATAAAGACAACAAAATAATGTTTTATGGCTAATTTCTATCCACAGCAATATTAAAAATTCCTCCCTCTAAGGGAAAAAAAAAATCAAAATTTAATTCTGCTTTCTATCACACTGATCTAGTCCAATCTACCTATTTGATTTATGTACAAGATTTCTGGACTAAATAAAGTGAATCAAACTGTAGACTGTAAACACCCTATATGTCACATATACAGCATGTATGAAAGCATACAAATAAATTATTCCACTAGGAATATTTACTAGACCTTGTGTTGTCTTTCCTCATAATTTCAGTCTGGGGCTGCAATGAAGCTAACATAGGAGAGCAAAGACAAGTTTCCTACAATAACTCACATTTCCTTGACAAGAAAAGGTAAAATTCTACCATATTACTTAAGATAGAAACAACTTTTCTTTCATTATATTTATTTTCTTTTTTCAGCTTTACTAAGGTCTAATGACAAAAAGTGCATATAAGATGTTATAATGTGATGGTTTAATATATGTATACACTGAAAAATGATTACCACACTCAAACTAATTAACAACACATCAACTAACACAGTTACCATTTTCGTATGTGGTAAGAGCATTTAAGATCTACTCTCTTAACAAATTTCAAGTATACAATACAGTATTAATTGTAGACACCACTAGATCCTCAAAATTTATTCTTCTTATAACTGAAAGTTTGTACCCTTTGACCAATACGTCATATTTCCTCCACCTCCCAACCCTCCTTCTGTGAGTTTGACTTTTGATACTCTACAAGTGAGATCATACAGTATTTGCATTTCTCTGTCTGGCTTATTTCACTTAGCAAAATGTCCTTCAGATTCATCCATGTTGTCACAAATGGCAAGTTTCCTTCTTTTTTATGACTGAGCAATATTGTGTGTGTGTGTGTCAGAGAGAGAGAGAGAGAGAGAGAGAGAGAGAGAGAGAGAGAGAGAGATTTTCTCTATCTGTTCACCCACTCACAGACCCTAGGTTGTTTCCCTGTCTAAGCTATAGTGAATAATACTATGATGAACATGGGAGTACCGGTACCTCAGATATTGATTTATGTCCTTTGGATATATGCACAGTAGTGGAACAGCTGGCTCATATGGCAATTCTACTTCAAATCTTTTGAGGAACTTCTTGAATACTTTCCACCATGACTGTACATATTTATATTCCCACCAATACTGTGCAAGAGTTCCTTTGCCTCCACATCTTTGCCAACACTTGTTATATTTTGTCTTTTTGATAATAGCCAATCTGACAGATAATGAGGTGGTATCTCACTGTGATTTTGATTAGCACTGACCTGATGATTAGTGATATTGAGGTACCTTTCCATATATCTGTTGGCCATTTCTATGTTTTCTTCGGAAAAATGTTTGCCCATTTTTAAATCTGGATTTTTTTAATTTAATTTTTTTTTCAATGTTCCAAGATTCATTGCCCATTCCCCACACCCAGTGCTCCACGCAATAGGTGCCCTCAGTACCCACAACCAGTCTCTCCCATCCCCCCACCCCTCCCTCCAAGGCCCTCAGTTTGTTTCTGTGTCCAAAGTCTCTCTTGTTTTCGTTTCTCTCCCTGAATTACCCTACTTCCCATTTACTTTCCTTCTGGATTTTTTACTACTGAGTTATGAGTTCTTTACATATCTTGGATATTAGCACCTTATAGATATACGGTTTGCAAATATTTCCTTCCATTCCATAGACTGCCATTTTATTGGTTTCTTTTGCTCTGCAGAGCATTTTAGTTTAACATAGTCCCAACTTGTTTATTTTGCTTCTTTGCCTGTGCTTTTGGTGTCATATCCAAAAATCCACTGCCAAGACCAGTATCAAGGAACTTGTTCCCTATGTTTTCTTCCAAGAGTTTTAGTTTCAGGTCTTACAGTTAAGTCTGTAATCTATTCTGAGTTTATTTTCTGTGTTTGGTATAACATTTGCATGTGGCTCTCCAATTTTTTTTATTTATTTATCTGACAGAGAGTATAAGCAAGAGAGCAGCAGGGAGAGGGAGAAGCAAGTCCCTGCTGAGCAAATAGCCTGACATAGGGCTCGATCCCAGGACCTGGAATCCCACGACCTGCATGGAAGGCACATGCTTAACGAACTGAGCCACCCAGGCTTTCCTTTCCAATTTTCACAACATCATTTATTGAAGAGACTATCCATTCCTAAGTGTATATTCTTGGCACCCTTGCAAATATTAGTTGACTGTACATGCATGAGCTTACTTCTAGGCACACTATTCTTTTCCATTAGTCTATGGGGCTGTTTTTATGCTAATACTATACTGCTTTATTACAGCTTTGTGATACAGCTTGAAATGAGGAAGTATGATGCATCCAGCGCTGTTCTTTCTCAAGACTGCTTTGGCTATTTGGGGGTTTTTTGTGTTTCCATACATATTTTATATAAATCCATACAGATTTTTTTTAATGTGAAAATGTCATTAGAATTACGATAGGGATTGCACTTAATCTGTAGAGCACTTTGGATAGCATGAGCATTTTACAGAATTAATCCTTCCAATCAATGAAAATACTCAGTTACATATCTTCTATTTCTTTTATCAATGTCTTATAGTTTTCAGCTCTTATTCATTTATTTTAAATCTATGCAAGAATTCTTCCACACTACTTTTCAAGATAACAGAAGTCACATTTTCTGCTTGAATAAAGACAAATCTAAACCATATCAGCATTGCTTATCAATATGTTGTATTACTACTGTGTCCAATAAGAAAGTTACACATACAAAGGTTTATAGCTTACTAAGCACCTTGCAAATTTATTTGATTCTTAAAAATTCCTGTAAGGCTGATTATCACCATCCTCAACAAACGCAAGAGCAAAGTGAGACTCAAAGAAATGGAAGTCATTTGTTTAAGGTCACACAATGAACAAAAAGAGTTAGAAATCAATGAAAACACTTTTTTTTGAGAGAGAGAGTGAATGGGGGGAGGGGCAGATCAAGAGGGAGAATCTCAAACAGGTTCCATGCCCAGTATAGAGCCCATGCAGGGCCTGATCTCACAAATCTCACAATTCCGAGATCATGACCTGAGTCAAAGTAAGAGTCAGATGCTTGACCAAATGAGCCACCCAGGTATTTCTCAATGAAGAAAGTTTTGATGCCAAGTCCAGAGCACTTTTTTTTTTAAGATTTTATTCTTTTGACAGAGAGAGAGAGAGAGAGAGAGAGAGCGCGCGCGCGAGCGCACAAGCACAGGTGTGGGAGCAGCAGGCAGAAGCAGGCTCCCTGCAGAGGACCCTGGGACCATGACGAAGCCAAAGGCAGACGCTTAATCAACTGAGACACCTAGGCGCCCCAAGTCCAGAGCATCTGATTAAGGATATAAGAACAATGAAATGTCCGTACTAGAACTGCCAACTGATAGGAAAATAATTCATACCCTTTCAGGAAAAAAAAAAAAACGCATTTTCCCTAAGAGAGGGGAAATTTGCTTAATATGTGACAGAAAGAGTGTTACAACTGAATCATCCCAAACACAGTCAATTGTTCCAACCCCTCCAAAGTAGAAGAGTAGCAAAGGAACAAGTGGCAAGGAAAAGAAGTGATGAAAACCATGGGCCATTTCATTTTCTTGAAATTAGTACATTTTCTTTCATAGTATACCTAAAACTCAAAGTTGTACAGACTGCCACAGGTTTAAGGACTTCTATGAAGGGAAGTTCCACAATCATCAGTCCACTCCAAACAATGTTCACAATCATAAAGGACTACCTGTATCCACAGTTAACTACCTCCTACATACCTACTCTTTCAGTCTTATAATTTGGCTTCCACACTTACCATTTTTAATGAGATTACTCTAAATATGAATTCTTCACTTGGATTTTGGTTGCCTTAATTAAATTTATGAACCTGCTAATAAATGTGTGCAAACTATGAGCTTGTGTTATCTTTGAGACAAGAATCCATAGTTTTCATCACATTTTCAAATGTCTGTGATTCCAAAAGAATAAACACTGCTCTCTAAGGTCACAAATAAGCAACACTATTCGTTCCATTTGATAGGTATTACTCAGTTATCATTTTTCTCTACCTCACTTAATGCCACTTATCATCCAAATCTGTAATCCTAAAATATATCTTTCCCTTCTATAATCTGTATCACTTGTGTCTTCCAGCAACTCCTGGTCACTACTGCTGTGACCTCTGTGATTTATCTCCTTTTCATCTTCCTCCCCTAAGAATAAAGCACTCCTCTATGCTTTCTATATTCACTCCCCTAAAAATTGTGATTGTCAAAATGTGATCTCCATCCAGTAGGAACAGGGACATAACCTGGGAATTTATCAGACATGCAAATGACTCCAGCCCCATGCCCTGTCCACAAAATCCCGAAACTCTAAAGGGTGAGGCCCTGCAATGTGCCTTAAAGGCCCCTCCAAGTGCATACTCAAAATACATTAAGCTTCCAATTCTATTATTTTGCCTTTCAGATAATTAGTGAACACCAGCCATATATAAGAATTTCATCTCAGGGGTGCCTGGGTGGCTCAGATGGTTAAGTTTCTGCCTTCAGTTCAGGCCATGATCTCCAGGTCCTGAGATCAAGCCCCAGATAGGGCTCCCAGCTTAGTAAGGAGTCTGCCTCTCCTTCTCTCTCTCCCTGCTTGTGCGCACGCTCTCTCTCTCAAATGAATAAATAAAATCTTTAAAAAGAAAGAAGAAAAGGGTGCCTGGTGGCTCAGAGGGTTAAGCCTCTGCCTTTGGCTTAGGTCATGATCTCAGAGTCCTGGGATCGAGTCCCACATCGGGCTCTCTGCTCAGCAGAGAGCCTGCTTCCCCCTCTTTCTCTGCCTGCCTCTCTGCCTATTTGTGATCTCTCTCACTCTGTCAAACAAATAAATAAAATCTTTAAAAAAAAAAAAAAGGAAGAAAAAAAGAACTTCATCTTAATATGACAGCTTCTCAGAATTAATTTTAGACCTTTCACACATTCCCAATTTCTGAGTTGCTTACAGAACACATGCAAGTCCCTGCATTATCTCAAATTGAATCCAAAATAAAATTCATCAACACTCCTCCCTCCATACATACTCACAAAACACTATTTTGTTATTTTCCTGTACTGTTCAGTGCACTTACACATTCACATTTATTTCATCCTCTTTTTCTACATATGAATCTCAGTAAGAACTCATACATTGTTTTATCAAAACATAATTCAAAATTTATCTCTTGTTCTTTATTCCCATGGTACCACTGAAATCTAGGACTTTACCAAATTCACTGCACAAATCTAACTGAACTTCCCCCTAGAGTTGAAATTCTCACTTATAAGATAGACAGCTGACCCTTAACAACATGGGGGTTAGGGACACCAACACCACACCCAATCAAAAATCCATGCCTAACTTTTTACTTAAAAGCTTTACTAATAGCTTACTGTTAACCAGAAGGCTTAACAACAGCATAAAATGTATTAACACACATTTTGTCCATTATTTGTACTATATACTATATTCTTAAAATGATGTAAGCTAGAGAAGAAAATGTAAGAAAATCAAAAGGAAGACAAAATACATTTACAGTACGGCACTGTAAAAAAATTGGCATTCAGTTCAAATCTGTGTTGTTCAAGGGTCAACACAGATATTTTATCACAAACAATTCAAGTAACAAAACACAGAATAATACCTTTAAAGAAACCTTTAAAAAAAAAAGGAACCAACTTAGAATTCTATACTCAGTGAAAATATCCTTAAAACAAAGACTAAATAAACATCTTTTCAATGTTCCAAAAACTGAAAAAAAATTCATCACAGAAGTAATGTTAAAGTACCTACCTTTGGACAGAATGAAAATGATACCATATAGAAATATGGACTCATATCAAAGAATGACAAAGGTAACAAGTGATACGTTATCAGACTGGTAAACATGTAAGATTTTTCTTAAGTCCATTTAAAAAGCAACTGACTACTGAAACAAAAACAGTAACAATGCAGTGAACATTTTATAAAAACATGCAAGGGCAAAATGTGTAACAACAGCATAAAGACAGGGAAGAAATGAAAATGCACTATTACAAGTTTTTTATACTACATAAAATGTAGTATAAAATATAGTATACGATATGAAGAGAAACTGTAAGAAGTTAAATGTGTATATTAGGGGTGCCTAGGTGGTTTCATCAGTTAAGCATCTGCCTTTGGCTCAGGGCATGATCTCAGGGTCCTAGGATCAAGTCCAACAAGGGGTCTCTGCTCAGTGGGGAATGTGCTTCTCTCTCTCAAATTAATAAAATCTTTTTTTTCCTTTAAGTGTATGATACACACTAAGCACTAAAATAACAACAAAAGTCAATAAAAGATATAATGGTATCATAAAAAATGTTCAATTAATCCAAAAGAATGCAGGAAAAGAAGAACAAGACAGGATAAACAGGAAACATATATCAAAATATTTAATTCATACATTAAATATAATAGATTAAAAAAAAAGATTTTATTTATTTATTTGACAGAGAGAAACACAGAGAGGAAGGAAACACAAGCAGGGGGAGTGAGAGAGAGAGAGAAGCAGGCTTCCTGCCAAGTAGGGAGCTGATGCGGGGCTCGATCCCAGGGCTCCAGGATCATGACCTGAGCTAAAGGCAGACACTTGATGACTGAGCCACCCAGGTGTCCCTAAATATAATAGATTTAAACCTAACAGACAAATAATCACATTAAATATAAATGGTCTTAAACACTCCAAATTAAAAGTAGAGACTGTGTGAGGATTAAAAAAAAAAAAAGAAAGAAAAGAAAAATAGAAAAAAACAGACCCAACTATATGCTTCCTACAAGGAAAGTGTTTAAAATATAAAGACACAAATAGGTTAAAAGGAACAAATGGGAAAAAAAATACCATGTTAACACTAACCTAAAGACAGTGGCTACATTAATATCAAGGTAGATTTCAGAACAACTACTATACCTAGAATACAGATATTCATTTCATAATAAAGGAATCAATTCATAAATATGAAAAAATCCAAAACAATTACGCACCTAGTAACAGAGCTTCAAAACCCATGAAGTGAAACATGACAGAACTCTAAGAAAAACAGAAAAATCTACATCTACAGTCAGATATTTCAATAACCTTCTCTCAGTAACTGACAGAACAAGTAGGCCCAAAATAGGCAGACATAGACTTGAACAGCACTATCAACCAACCTGACCTAACTGACATTTACAGAACCCATCAGGCACCTGGAGCCAAAGCACAGTCTTTTCAAGTGCAAACAAAACATTTACAAAGATAGATCATATTCTGGGCCACAAAACGAGTCTCATTAAGTATAAAAGGGGTGAAATCATATAAAATATTATTTCTTAATACAATAAAATTAAAGTAGAACTAACAAAAATATCTCTGAAAAATACCCAAAGAAGGAAGAAAGGAAATATGAAATACCTTTGTATACTAAACGCCCATTGGTCATAATAGTTATATACTCAAAATAACGTAAATGCTCAAGAACTATTTAACCAAAATTACACTATAAATTGGGGGGAGAACAGTAAGGATAGTATAAGAAAGCAAACATTTTATATATCATAACCAAAAGTAAGAAGTGCATAAAAATGACAAATCAAAAAGGAGTATAAATACGGAGAGTATAAATTTAGGAGAAACCACAGAAAGAATCGAAAGTAGCTACTTCTTGGGAAAACTGGAGAGAGTAAGAAGTGGAGCATTTTGGGTGCCTGGGTGGCTCAGTGGGTAAAAGCCTTTGCCTTCAGCTCAGGTCATGATCTCAGGGTCCTGGGATCGAGGCCCGAGTTGGGTTCTCTGCTCAGCAGGGAGCCTGCTTCCTCCTCTCTCTCTGTCTACTTGTGATCTGTCAAATAAATAAATAAAATCTTTAAAGAAAAAAAAAAGAAGCAGCAGAGCATTTTGTTACAGATAATATGCTATGTAAACTATATACACATAGTGCTTTGACAAAGAAATACTTTTAAAAAACATTTCTTCTTTATCACCTCATTTGATTCCTAGTTAGGGAGGTATAATGACTCCCATTACACAACTGAGTTAACTGATATTCCAGGTTACACAGCTTGCTCAAAGTCAAAGCCACTACAACTTTCTTTGATAATTATATATAAAATACCTGTCATGGCACCATTTAAACAAATAATAAACGGGGGGGGAGAACAAATTGTTTTGAGTTCTTGTTTTTATTTATTCCTATACATTTTTTAGTTTTTATTCTCCTCTCCTGAATATGACAAGGCTTCATAGAACAAGAACGAATATTCACACTTTACCTTCTATTAATAACAGATTTTTAAAAGAAATCTAACAGAGACTGATTCTTGGCAAATGTGGAGGGCAAAACTTCAAAATCGAAGATTAAACACTTAAGACCTGTACTCTTAAATCATTACTTTGAATTGTGGTAAAATACACATAATATTAAATCTACCACCTTAACCACTGTTGAGTAACAGTTCAGTGACATTATATATATTCACTCCTTTGTGCAACTATCATCACCATCCATCTCCAGAATTTCCCATTCTCCTTTCGCACCAGCACCAGGTAACCACCATTCTACTTTCAGTCTTTATGAATCTGACTGTCCTAGGTACTCCAAATAGGTGGTACCATAGTTAACTGTCCTTTTGTTACTGGCTTATTTCACTTGGCAATTATGGCTACAGTCCTCAAGGTGCATCCATGTTGTAGCAAAACTTTTAAAACTCATTTCCAAAGCAGTGAAAACCAATTCCTTGATAACGCTGTGAGAAATTAAAGCACCAGTGAATTTAAGAGGTCTCCCTTAACCATATTCAGAAAACAAAAAATAATTAAGTCACATTTTAAACTACTGAAAAAGAATATCTTAGTACTTTATAATGTACATAAAGAAAGGGGGGGGAACCTTTCATTTTTGAAAAATCCAATTATTTTTACCCTCTAAGGTTGGTACACTTTTGTGCTGTACAGCAAAAGTCTGTAAGGAAGGGCTTCTTATATGCAGACTAGGTCTTTGTTTTCTTTGTTTTAAGGGTGGGGTCACACAAAAGACAAAAGCACTAACCATGTTAGGGGTTCACAAAATACTGAGTCATGTTAAATATCTTATAAATCAGAAGCAAAATAGCCTCTATTCAGTCACACAGAGCTCCAATAGGAAATACATGAAACTTGACCTTTACAATATACTTTGAAAAGGTTCTCCTGATTGCAGTTTTTAACAACAAGCTTCTTGTGTACCTTTATATTCACCTCCATTCTCTCATCCTGAATTTCTGCTCTGAACACCTGCATTTGTTTCCATCTAAAACTTACACAAAGGTCCCAGTCTTTCAGTGGAGTCAATAAACAAACCTCTGAAATACCAAAACATCACTCTGATATTAGGGTGAGGCTGGTTCTCTAAATTTTGGTTTATGATATAACTAGAGTCACCCACAAAATTTTAACAAGGACTGATAACCCTTGTTAGTTAGGGGTTGAGTAGTGCCTCAAGTGTCCAGGTGCCTAACAAGTACCTAAACCAGCACTGTGCTTTCCACAGGCTTGGAATACTAGCACCGAGAAAGGAAAAAGGTCTACTTAAACAAAGTTAGGTATTTTAATGTGACAGCTATATTTTTTTTAAAGATTTATGTATGTATGTATGTATGCATTCATTCATTCATTTATCTGACAGAGAGAGAGATCACACGTAGGCAGAGAGGCAGAAAGAGAGAGAGGACAAAGCAGGTTCCAATGCGGGCCTCAATCCCAGGACCCTGAGATCATGACCTGAGCCGAAAGCAGAGACTTTAATCCACTGAGCCACCCAGGCACCCTGTGACAACTATATTTTTTTTAAGTGTTTTTTAGGCAAAACATTTTTGTTTTATAAAGATTATACCATTTGGCATGTCCAAGAGTAAGTGATTATCACTGCTAATTAAGTCAGGGTGCCTGGGTGGCTCAGAGGGTTAAACCTCTGCCTTTGGCTCAGGTCATGATATCTCAGGGTGCTGGGATCAAGACCCACATCAGGCTCTCCGCTTGGCAGGGAGCCTGCTTCCCCCTCTCTCTGCCTGCCTCTCATCTCTCTCTCTGTGTCAAATAAATAAAATCTTTTTTGAAAATTAAAAATTAAAAAATAATAAAACTCATTAATTCAGCAGACATTTAGAATAAGCACCAGTGTTTTAGACAGAAAAAGCTTTAAGATTCCTTCCAATCAGATATTCAATGATCACATTTTCTAGTATCACATGATTTATGGGATTTAACATTTCAAGACTTTATAAAAACAGTGTTATAGAACACTTATGATGTACAATGAGTAAATGAATGGACACAGAAGAAATGAACAATCTAACTGCTGACTGCCATTAGAAGTCTAGGGCTTATGTTCATCACTCTGAGTGTTAATCTTCAAAAATGAGGCATAGGACATTTAATAATATTGTTATGACCATCTCTTCAAACCATCAATAACGCTTTGCAAGACTCTCACAGGACAGTGACATAAATGCAGGTTTGAGTGTAGGTTGAGTTTCACTTAGTCTAATTAAACTAGCCTCCTCTGGTGCAGGGCTCATTTTTCCAGCAACAGCTTTTTTGCAACAGGGCACACCTACATACTTTTTAATTGTTTCATAGAAATGTGTTCCTCTTGTTCTCTCTTGCTTATATAGGCTAATAAATGTTATAATGTTTCTAAAGCCATTACCAAGTCTTTATATATAAACTTTCTTCATAGTGTCTTTATTTCAAAGCTTCTGACAAAGTCCTATTTTCTCCTTCAAAATAAGTCCTACATAAAGCAAGAAAACACAAGTAACTTCGTGCTTGCCTTGTATCAGTGTTCAGTTCTAGAGTTTATTGATATCAGCTAAAAACAGAAGTCTGTTATCTGTAGTATAGATACAAATACAAGAGTAGAACCCATTTAGGAAGGGTGTCTCCCTATGGAGTAAACAACTAAACAGCTTATGAAGATCTATACAAAGGTATCTGTCCTTTAAATTTGGATAAAAGTGCTACTAAAATTCCAAATACTTTTAAGTCATTGATGCTCAAAATTCTACTACCATCAGAAAATAAAGTAACATCCACACTTTGGAAAATCTTATACTTTTCCTTATCATTTTCAAGTATCATTTCGGAGTTCTCGACAACACTGAAAACTTGGCTTCATATATCAGAAAAATAAAGAGGCTAACACAGCTACACTTTAACATACCCACATCTTCCTAAACATGAGCAGTTCAAAATTCAGAAACTAGCAGGCACTGGAAAATTACTCAGGAAATCAAAGAATTTTGCTAACACATCTCCCATCATTAAGAAAAAAGTGGATATGAAATGGTAGACTTTTAAATTTTAGTCTATTTAGTTTATTTAGAAAATGTATAAAACCATTATTTTATGGAGGTAAATCTTTACCCTTCTTTCCCCCCAGAAGTGCTAATCTTTAGTAATTACTCTTCTTTGTTAGTCAAAGAGTTAAAACCATCTCTTTTACTCCCAAATGAGTGTCAGTCCTACTCAGAGGTGCCCTGTTTTATTTAAAACCTACTCTTTCTCAGTAACCACTTTCTTCTAATTGGCAAGGCAAAGCCAGGTCCCTAAAGCACATAGCTCGTTACATTCAGTTTGGATTACAAAAACACACGATGAAACAAACTGCATCGAAATGTACAAATTAACAGCCCAGGAGTATGGGACAGGGAGGCGGAATTAGATTGTAATATGGAACAAAACCCAAAGGGAGGATGGGGAACAAATCACTAGTGTCTCTATAAACTATACAAGGTTTCCAAATGAGCAAATACACAAGGCAGAGGACAGGCTTTCCCATAACTCAACCAAATTGCTAACCATGGATACAACAAAACCAGACTTTTCTATCAACACTATTATGCACACATGTATGAGAGAATCGGAATACCAATACCAAGAAGGTTTAACAAATGAAACCTGCAGGCTGCACTATCTAAATATGAAACTCATCTTTGCTTTCACACTGACAATGTGAAAACAGCCTTGCAATTAAATCACACCTCCAAACATTTTTTAAAAAATCTTCTGAGAAGCTAAACACAGGAGACTAACTTAGAAATGGTGCTTCACCATGCAGCACAGGGAGCAAGGTTAATGAGCTAAGTTATATAAGCAAGACCAAGAAAGATGTTGACAAAATGAAGATCTCACCACCAAAATAGAAAATGCATTAGACAACCCCCGCTTTCCTGCCACACATGCACACCTTTTCCCAAATTAGATACTCTGTGAAGCTTCCAGCACTGTTTCTCTGATTTTCCCTGGAGATCTAGAGACAAACTGCAACTGAACTAAAAGAGAAGACGGGAATTCTATGCCCTTAACCTAAACACAGACGCAAAACAATACTGCCGCTACCTCCTCACAGGGTCTTTACAGTAGGATCCCATCTAAACCTACTACCTTCACTCCTAACAAAATTTAACAGTTCGCAAAAATTATAATCAGCATCTAAATATCTAAAATAAAATCTCAGTTCACTGCTTTAAGATTTATTTAATCTTGGTGGGGGCGCCCGGGTGGCTTAGTCGGTTAAATGTCTGCCTTTAGCTGAGGTCGTGATTTTGGGGTCTTTTGAACATCCACTGGGCTCCCTGCTTAGCAGGAAGTCCACTTCTCCCTCTCCCTCTGCCTTCTGTTCATGCTCTAATAAATAAAAATAACCTTTAAAAAAAACACTTGGAAAAATTATGCATTTGAATAGCAGTTCCCTTATTTATAATAAGGAGATACAAAATCACCAAAGTTGTGAGAATCAAATCACATAATATTGTGCAAAATGGTTTTATAAGATAACAGGGCTACAGAAATCTTACTACAGCAATTACTTCACCTCAGGATTTTATCGCCTTTTTAAAAACATAAATATAATTGTGCCCTTTCTCCATCCTGTTTCCCCAATAGTAATCCTTGTGCTACCTCCATTTTAAGTATCCTTTCATTTTTAAGCATTCTCCTTTTAATATGGACCCTTGTTCATTTTCTTCAAACCAGAAGCCTTGAGTTAAAGTCTTTTTCTTCTCTCTATCCAGTATTTAGTCTAAAAGTAAATTTAAGAAATTTAAAACAAACCTTTGGTAATAATTAAGATTGTTAACATACAGGGCGCCTGGGTGGCTCAGTGGGTTAAGCCTCTGCCTTCGGCTCAGGTCATGATCTCAGGGTCCTAGGATCTAGGCCCGCATCGGGCTCTCTGCTCCGCAGGGAGCCTGCTTCCTCCTCTCTCTCTGCCTGCCTCTATGCCTACTTGTGATCTCTCTCTGTGTGTATCAAATAAATAAATAAGATATTTTTTAAAAAAAGATTGTTAACATACAGTAAGTTCTACTTCACACACTAAATAAGAAGCAGTGAGGTCTCTAAATGACATAGTATTTTGTATTGTTAAAAATCTTATTTTAGGTAGTGTGCCTGGGAGGCTCAGTCAGTTAAGTGTCTACCTTTGGCTCAGATCATGATCCCAGGGTCCTGGGATCAAGTCCCAAGTCCGGCTCCCTGGTCAGCCTCGCTCTGCCCTTTCTCTCTGCCTGCCTCTCCCCGTGCTTGTGTGTGTGCACTCACTCTCTCGCTCTCTCTCGCTCTCTCTGTCAAATAAATAAATAAAATCTTATTTTTAAAAAATCATGCTTTAGGTATCATTAATGGCCTGCAAATAATGCCCTATCATTTTACTGCCACCCCTACTGTGGACTAACAACAACATGGAGGTTATAACCAGAAAGTATCAAAAAGCAGCCCTCACCCTAATCCTCTTACTCAAGGCCAAAGAAAGAGTCAGAATAAGAATTACTCTAAGTATCTGTAGCATAGTGCAGTCAAAATCAATGAAGCACAGGAAATCTCGTGGCACTTTCCTGAGTCATCAATGTTCCTGCCAAGCCTAAAAGGAAGTCCATAAACCTACCCACCATCTTGTTTGCAAAGTCTGAGAACATGAAATACAGGGAATATGAGCAGTGAACTCTTACACAGCTCTGTATGTCATTAAGGCTTGTTGCCTTATTACATGAGGAGGTCAACCATATCTAACCCAAGCAGGTATCAGAACCAGGGTTCTCTCCAACCTTCTTTTGATAGAGGTATACCACTGGTATAAAATTTGAGCATGTATCTCTCACATGTCTATTTGCTTTAAAAACAGTTACATATTCCTGCAGTGGACAGGATGATGCGCCCCTCCTCAGATCCCTCACCCAAAAAAATATTATACAGCTCTCTAAAACCTATGAACGTACCTTATTTGTTAAAAAGACTTTTGCAAATGTAATTAAGAGTTTCAGAATAAAATCACCCTACATAAGTGGGGGCACTACAACCAAAAGACAGATATACGGAAGAGAAAGCCACGTGGAGATGAAGGCAGATAATGGAGTAATGTGTGTACAAGCCAAGAAATGCCAAGAATTGCTGGCAGGAACCAGAAGCAAGCAGCATGGAAAGGAGTTCCTCACAGAGCCTCCAAAAGAAAACAAGCATGACTGCTGACCCCTTGATTTCAAACTTCTGGCCTCCAGAACTGTAAGAGAATAAACTTCTATTGTCTTAATCCACCCAGTCTGTGATAATTTATTACAGCAGCCCTAGGACCCTAACACCAATAAGATTATGTACATTACAAAAAACAACAATATATACAGGATGAAAGTACACAAATAGAAATGCAAATATTTCCTCTCTATGCAACGGATAATCCTATGCACCATATGAAGAACACAGCTTTACACCAGGACATGGACAGAAATAAAGTCAAATGACAGAGCCAAGCTGTCTTAAAAATCCAATTAACTGGGGCACCCGGGTGGCTCAGTCAGTTAACCGTCTGCTTTTTGCTGAGGTCATGATCCCACGGTCCTGGGATCAAGCCCCGCAGTGCACTCCCTGCTCGGTGGGGAGTCTGCTTCTCCCTCTTCCTCTGCTGTTCACCCTGCTTGTACTCTCTCTCTGTCAAATAAATAAATAAAATCTTTGTTTTTTTTAAAAAACAACAAAAACCCAAATAACTACTAATTCCTCTTTTTCTCCTAAACTACTGACATATAGTGACAATTTTTCTACTCAAGGCCTAAAAGAAGCTACCTGTCTGCTACTTACAGCACTGAGCATTTTGAACCATATTATAAATGCAACAATTATTTTTGACATAAATTTCCATGACAACATCATCTTCAACACACTGCTTCATTTATCTTGACTCACATAATAATTAACCACAGAATTTAAGAATGCTTATTAGTGAGACAGCAAACTGCTACAGACTAAGAGGTCAGAAAGGGCTGCCGCCAGAGTTCAACTTTGCTAATCATTTAAGGACCTGCTGCCCTTTGTCTTGCTTTCAATTGAGATCAAGGAAGCTATACTATGGAGAATAGGGTTTCTAACACAGAAACAGTCTCAACATATTCAAACAAGTTTTTTTAAAAAGCGAGAAAACTTAGGGTTACAACTGTGGTATAAAAAGAATGATTGAAAGAAACTTCTATGTCCATCAACAGGGGACTAGATCAAATGAAGCATGGTATAACGAAGGTGACCAATAATTTATCAATCAAATGGGACACGTTGAAGGGCACAAAGAAGTGTTATTATTTTCACTGTCATAAACACTACAAACTAAGACTATTCAGGGTAAATCAGGATACTGATTATAAAAGAATATTAAAAACCACGTATTAACATGATTGGTTTCTAAAAACATTATTAAAAAATTGTAGAATGACATGGGCAATATAACACATATCACTTATACATTTTTAAACAAAATCATATACTGTTCATATAAACACCCATTCATATTAAAAAGTATAAATGCAAAAATAAGAAGAGTGGTTTTTTGTAAGGTAGAAAAAGAATAACTGGGGTAGAAGAAAACAAAGAGATTTGGTTCCCTTTTAAAATATGTTATAAAATAGGGTGCTTAGGTGGCTCAGTGGTTTGAGTATCCAACTCCTGGTTTCAGCTCAGGTCATGATCGCAGGGTTATGAGATGGAGCCCCGCATCAGGCTTTCCACTGAGTGGGAGTCTGCTTGAGATTCTCACTCCTCGTATGCCCTCCCCCGACTCACATACACTCTCCCCAAAAATAAATAAATCTTTAAAAAAAAAAACCAAAATACAGGGATGCCTGGGTGGCTCAGTTGGTTAAGCGTCTGCCTTGATCCCAGTGTCCTGGGATCGAATCCTGTATCAGGCTCCTTGCTCCACAGGGAGCCTGTTTCTCCCTCTCCCTGTGCCTGCTGCTCCCCGTTTATCTGTCCTCTCCCTCTCTCTGACAAATAAAAAAATGAAATCCTTTAAAAAAATAAAAACAAAAATTAAATGTGTTATAAAACAAAAAAAAAAAAACCAAAAATGTTAGTATTTGTCAATTCTGGTTTAGCTTACAGATGTTTATTATATTATTTTCTGTAATGTTCTGAATTTCAGGCACCCACACCAGATACCCACCAATGAACACACATTGGCTGAGAGAATTCAGTAAGTTGAACTGCCTCTTATTAACCAATGCATGATCAATGTGTATTTTATACTTGAGAAATCTTTTTTAGACTTTGTCTTTAATAAATCAGCACACAGGACAGTAAGCAAATCAACAGAATTACAAATCAGAAACACCCTATTCATATGCTTGCTTCATTTTAAGATCAGCAGTTACCTTTCTTTTGGGAAGCTGATTTGAAAAATCAAGGTATGACAAGCATACAAATTCTAGTATCTTGCCCCAACCTCACCATGCTATAAAATGACTCACTGGAGAGGGTAGTTTGTTTTATACTGTTTTAGTGATGGGTATAGAGTTTCCACAATTTCTAGAAGAAAAATGCATAACAAGAAGTGCTTAAAATTTTCAGATTCACTCTGTTCCTCTTATTGCAGAACCTCAAAATTCAGTTGTAACCTACAACTCTTACTCTCTTCCAAAAGTGACTGGTATTATCAGGCCATTTATACTCTGAACTTCTAACGTGGAATGGAAGCAGAAAGGAGATTAGAGTGCAATTCCAAACAGTAAGCATTGTAGGTTCATTAAATGTTTTAATTTACTTGCTCTGAAACAGGAATTTGTTACTCTGTCCTGGAAACAAGTCGCTTGAAGAGAAATGTTTGCATTTTGGTTTATCTACCATTCCACCCTATACCTGGCATTGTTGTACCACTGAACTTAGATGTCAACATTTAGATTCCCAGTGCTACAGGCTATGGCCAGTTCTCATTTGCTCATTTCTGAAAGAAATTAACCACTTCTGGAATGTGTCTGACATAAGAACGTACTTTCCTTCAATTACATTAAAAGTCTGAACATACAGATAAATAAAATTAAAATTAATTAAAATTCCCAGATACTCCCCCTCTGAGACTACCAAAATTAAATTTCTCATGTACCTTCCCTTTCAGCTTTATCCCATGGAAATACACACACACACACACACACACACACACACACACACACACACAAATTATGTGTAGTTATGGGTATTTACCCAAAGAAAACTAAAATACTAACTCAAAAAGATACATGCACCCCTATCTTTACTGCAGCAGTATTTACAACAGACAAGATATGGTAGCAACCTAAGTGTCTGACAATAGATGAATGGATAAATAAGATATGATATATACACACAATGGAATATTACTCGGCCACAGAAAAAGAACAAGAGCTCACAATCTGTGACAACATGGGTGGATCTAGAGGTTAATTGTGCTAAGTGAAATAAGTCAGAGGTGGGGCGCCTCTGAGGTGGGGGGCTCAGCAGGTTAAGCATCTACCTTCAGATGGGGCATGATCCTGAACTGAGCCCCGTGTCAGGATCCCCAAAGAGTGGGGAGCCTGCTTCTCCCTCTCCCCACTGCTAGTGCTCTCCCTCGCTCTCTCAGATAGATAGATAGATAGATAGATAGATAGATAGATAGGTAGATAAATTTTAAAAAGGAAGGAAGGAAGGAAATCGGAGGCAAGGGCCTCCATTTTGACTGAACAACCCTAGTGACAGCAGTCAAAGCAATGGTTTGTCCCCATTTCCCCTCCCCCTTCCCTTCTCTGGTTGACTCCCCAAGCCTCCTACAGTTCACAGGCCTGGTCCCATCATGCCCCAGAAACAAGAAGAGAAGAATCCTGCAGAGGAGACTGGTGAGGAGATACAGGACACACAGGAGAAAGAAGCTATTCTTACTGAGAGAGCCAAAGAGGCAAAGCTAAAGGCTAAATATCCAAAGCCTAAGAAAAAAGCCTAGAGTTCTGACTTCCTCATGCACAGATTCCAGAAATGGCAAACATACTGTGACTCAAGAGACTACAACATGGCCAAAGACAAGATGAAGAATCAGCAGCTCCCAGGGCACTGGGTGGCTCAGTCATTAAGCAATGCCTGCCTTCAGCTCAGGTCATGATCCCAGAGTCCCGGGATCGAATTCCGCATCAGACTCCCTGCTGGGCAGGAAGCCTGCTTCTCCCTCTCTCACTCCCCCTGCTTGTGCTCCCTCTCTAGCTGTGTTTCTGTCAAAATAAATAAATAAAAGTCTAAAAGAAAAGAACAAGCAGCTCCCAAGCACAGGACCAGAGAAGAA